>JAVSBV010154231.1:0-15062 GCA_033117975.1 Parotocinclus spilosoma
GTTACAATCTGATGAAAATTCTTGTATTTTTTAATATCTCAGTTAAGGGTGTGCCATATCATATTGTATGTAATAATTACATTTAATGTTCATGTTGTTGCAGAAGTATATTCTTGAAATAGTTTTTAAAATTCAATGTTTTGTCATATTGGCCAGAGTATTGTTATCGCAAAAATACCATGAAATATCTGTAGGCTGCACAAAATACCGGCATAGTTGCGCTCTCTGCGTTAGGTCTGCTGCGAGCCTTCAGTGAGGAGACCCATCCAATATGGCTGCAACGCTGGATTACGCTCCAGCCCGTAATGAGGCGTCTATGTGTATATGTCTATGTTGATACCTATGTACACGGCACCTTTGTCACCACCAACAAAAAAACATCATATTTGTGAGACGACTCAATATACAACGGTGTAATGGCTGCTTTAGCAGCTCATAAGTAGAACACATTATGCTTGAGTTTACAAATGTCGAGACGGCAAAAAAAGTCCAGCCAAACCAAACTAACGTTGATTAGAATCGTTTGCCTCTTTATGCTTCTCCTTGAGATTCTTTATTTTTCTTTGGCATTTTGGCCACGGTTTGCTTTTTTTTTTTTTTTTATAAGTTTTTCAAATGTAACTCTCTTACGGTTTAGTTCCTTCCCGCTTTGCTTGAACGGATTCATGATGACGACAGCACCGAGCGCATGCGTACGGTCAGAAAGACATGAAATCCCATCTGACTGTTCTCATTCAAGCTTTTTGTCCACGAATCCGATACGTATCTGATCTAGGACCATATATGAAAGTGATTTAAACAGATCAGACTTGACACCATCACACAGCCATAAAAAAACAGATCTGAGCCACATGATGGTAGAAAATCAGGTTTGAGTCACTTGTTATGGTAACTTAGCCAAAGAGCTTCAACAGTTAAATCCCTCCATAATGCACATAAAAGAATTCACGCTGCAAGGAGGCAGGCGGACTGAAGGGTAAAAGACAGTTTAAACTCATACAATGAGAAAAAGCAGGTGCGCTTGTGCACTCTGTCCTTTGGAATGAAAGAATCAAGTACAGTTGTTCAACTAGAATTTTTGTCTTTAGTAAGATTTGTGTTAGATAATGCTGGTAAGTTCAATCTGTTATATCTTATTATAGGTTGCTTGTTCTAACGTCGTTCCCTGTGTTTGGTTCGTTTACATGTCTTTGCTCTCTGCTGCATTCCTCTCAGATCAATTGAATCCCACCAGGTTTCAGATAGCCACGTTCACACTGTACAAATGAAAGAGCAATCGTACCAGAGCTTTTTTTATTCGAACCCACCCTTGGTCTGTTTAATCCCAGTCAGTTGATCATTGTGTGCATTATTATTATATGCAATGAACCTGTCACCTGCACCGATGGACCCAGGGGAACTTTAGCCCCTGCAGTTTTGCCCTTTAGACTCTATAAATACCCCTTCACCTGGCCTGTATTAATCATTGTATTTCATATGGTCTTCAGAGGCTTGTGAATCGAAATGTACGGGTCTTTTTGGCATGGCACAGCTCAGCATCGACCCGGCAATATAGTGGATTATGTTGGCTTAGGTTCCAAGCATTTTATTGCCCTCGGGTGCCCTGTTTGGTGCCCCTTATTAATAATTCAAATTGACTCCAGTCACAGATACACACTGCATTCAACAGGTAACTAGGGAAGTTTCTTATCCCATCACTGAGATTTTTAAGGTTAGATTTTGCCCTTCACCATTAAAACAGCAGCATATCGGACCATTCTTTCAGAATGTTTTTTGACTTTTTCGAACTTCCACAATATGGTGGGCTAAATGCACTCATTCTTAATATGTGCTGCTATTTTTACCAACTCAAAAAAATTCAGAGTATGATTCTTATATTTAAAACTGCTATACTCTTAGTCATGTAGCATTTATGCCCTTATCCTGAGTGACTTACAGACGGATTAATGTTATGGTACTTAACATTCAAGAAGACATTTATTGGTCTGTTTATATGTTGTTGAACTGTGCCTGTGTGCTGTATGTCATAAGTGTCCACTTGCTTTTAAGTGCTGCTTGGCAATGTCTAATGAATGTAACCCATAATATTAAGGCTCTTTAGCAAAGAGGTGCATTTCAAAATGATTATCCTAACAACAGTCATTCACATTCAATGGGCTGAACTTATTAATAAATTGAAATAGAAAATACAAATCAAATACAAAGCAGCCAAACAGATGTCTGATGTTAGATTATACTGTACTGTACTTAACTCAATGCCCATCTTTCCTCTGTATTCTTATTGTTTTATTGCACTCTTTTGCAAAGCTCTTTTTCTGCTTCCGCTCAGCTGGTCTCAAACTATGGTACCACGAGCAGAGGTGGGAGTTTTAAGAGCAGCAATCTGTCATTCCCTTTAGCTGAGGTAGTGAACTTACTGTATGCTAGTGCACTTTTGGACTAGAGGCTGTTCTAACTTAAGGTGTTTAGAGACGTGTTTTGCATGACTGTCCTCTACTCATTTGTATCAAGCTGTAAATGGTGTTTTCAAGTGTATATACCTGTCCTATTTTAAGTAGTACAAGTAGTAATATAAACTGGTTCACATTCTCTCGCTGACTCTCTGATTCATCTGACTGATATTCCCTGTTTATCCATCCTCTTAAGTCTTAAGTGTTATACCTATATATTATGTACTATATAATGCTGTACTTTAATTATTGTGTTCATTTCTATAAATTAAATATGCAGTGGTGTTAGGGATGCTGGGTAGCGTTTCCCTTGTGTTTTCAGCGGTATCTATGACACATTTACATATCAATGTTTACATTGTTCCTGACAGTATTTTTGTGTCACTTTATTAAAGGTGGTTGATATATGTTGTTTGAGCTGAATACTATGGGATTTTTGTAATGGCACTACATGGTTACGGTATTTGAGCCTCCAGGAATTCTGCAGCACAGGTAAGTGCCAGATTTCTTTATATTTTTGTCGTAACTTAACCGGCTTGGGTTATTACTTCTGTTTACATTGTAGTGTTATTTTGCAATTTCTATCTCTTTTATTTCTGTATTATTCCTCTAGTACCTCTTTTCAAGAACTATTTCTGGGCTTCAGGGGGTCTGTGGAATGGCACAGAGTGCCACTTAAACATGGAATTACAATTTATTTTTAACAACTGCGTATGTCATAGGAATCCAGTGTCCTTTTTTATTTATTCTTAATTTATTTATTTATTTGAAAAGTCTAAAATCTGACTGGCTGAGCTGCATTCAAAAATATGAAAAGAACAGTTGGAAGAAAATCAATGCTGTGTATTTATTTATTCTAAATATATTTCATTTATTCCCCAAAATCCTATCCTGGAGTTCAAAGAGGGCAGATGAGCATGTATTCTAAATGTCATGGCTTCCTTTTCCTCAGTCACAGTTAATGATGCCCAGTCTGCCCGGGTCGGGGGGGCCAGCACCAGGGCTTGAACCTAGTTCATTGCTGTTGTTGGGCTAGAGTTGTAGTTTAAAACATTTTTCACTCTCCCTTCAATTAGGTGCCAAACATCACCGGGGTTGGGGTGATGCTTGTGTTAAATAAAATTAAAATAACACTCTTACTGGGAAAAAACAATATGTATGTAACGTTTAAAACAAAAACACAGTTTTTGCTGTATTAAAAAGGGTCCAAAATGGGAACAACTGGGCTACAGTTACCAGTAGGTGGATTCTGCATTATTGTTTTGGTACAGTGTGTGATGTGAATGTGGGGGGGAACATTGTGGACTAAATTTTATAGCAGAATATATTTTATGAACTTGAACACTGGTTTGCTTTAATATTTTTAAGGAGAAATTAAACAGTGGATCAGTAAGAAGTAGTGGCAAGGCTCCCCCTCACATACCCTCCAAAAATACAAAATGATCCTGCTGTTCTATATTACTACTATTATTACTAAATGTCAAATCCTATAATTACAATTCCTTATTTAATTCCATATTTTAATGCATAAAAAGATGCACAGACATTTTTCACTCTGAAAGATTTTAACTGTGAAACACTTGAGATTATTAAAAAAATATTAAAATCAGGGATTTTGTTATTGTTGTTTTTAAGCTGAAATTCCTCTCTAAGCTAAAGTATTTTTTTAAAACCGTCGAAAGTATATAGTTTAAACAAAATATTTTATCAGGTAAAACTTTCATTTGAGAAGGAAATGATCTCATTACTATAATAATATGCGCTCATAACTATAATCATGACTATTATCATTTCTAGAATTAGAATTGCAATCCTATAATTATAATTCCTTCTCTTTATTATGCAAAAAAAGGTGCTGTCATTAAACTGTACAGAGATTTTCTCGTTGGTCTGGGTTGAATTTGAAACCCTTCAAGTTGTTTTTGGATACATTTTGAAAATCTGCTGCTGTTTTGTGTTGGTTTTTTTCTTGTTTATCTTTGTCTTTACCTTGTCGGTGTCTTGATCACCTCTGTATTGTGTTTAAAAAATTAGGGACTACATGATTTGTAGCGTAGGTGTGCCTAGCTTCTTGTAAGGAGTCCCCATTAAAATATTAAGTTTTAAGGGTTGTTTTTTAAACAAATGTTTCTCTGATGAGCTGAAAAAATAGGATGTGTTAGAATGATATATGTATTAATGATTATGCACTTATTAAGTGCAGCATGGATAAGTGATGTTTCATGTAACTTTAGACTAAAGTCTTAGCAGGGGTAAGTTTAGTAAAGTAGTTTAGATTTCTTGCCAGTACTAATACTGTTATAAAACTTACAATCGCTTCATATTGTTACATTTTAAACTCAACCTCTAAAGTTAAAAGAAAATATACATTGTTGCTATTTCATTTGACCTGACCAAGTACTACTACCACAACTTTTAACGCTTATTGTTCATCTCCCCTCGGCTTCATGCACTCTTGACATCTTTGACATTCTGTCTATTTTTACCATTTCTGTCTTTTCTCTTAAAACATTTGAATAATTGTTCTCTGCATTATTCTTTTTGTCTATTCTTGACAAATGACTAAGAAAATGTAGGTTCATTTTTCTGTAAGATCACGTACAAATATTGGTAGTTGAAGGCTTCAAGTTTTGGGGGCTTGTTTCTAAAGTGCTTATTGGGGCTCACTGATTCTCTCTTTCCAATATTCCTCCTTGTTTTTTTTCAAACGAAAAATATATACTTTGTCTCCTTTTAACTGAGTAAGTAAAAGATTGTAGTAGGAGGCCTATTTTGAGCTTTCCTTTCTTTTTCCTTTTTTTTTTGTTGCTTGGCACGATTTTTCTTTCAGGATTGTTTCTATATTACTGGTTGCTAACTCTCGTGGGATCTGGCAACCCTGTCTGAGATGCTTTGCTGTTTAGGAAGTCTTATCACTTCTGCGTGCTTGTAGTATCTGTTCTGCTCAGTGTATAAAATACCTCTCACTTTCTAGTTTTTGGTTTAAAAAAAGAGTATCATGAAATATCACACCTTAATCTACTACACATTTTATTAGGGAGATTTTGCACCAAACGTCTGCCTGCCCAGTCAGAGAACTAGTTATCAGTCAGCTGCAGCACAAGAAGCTGGTGCTAAAATGAACTTGCCCAGTATGAAGCAAAACACTATTAACTTAATAAGGAGATGCCTGGTTACAGAAGGTTAAAAGAATGTTCTATGTGATCAGATTAATTGTTTCTGTCTGTATGACCTCAGAAAGCCTTCAATAAGGACTGCGTGCAAGGTGTTGGTTTAAGCTGGGGGAAGTTCTGGGGGCATTTTCATTGCATGGAAAATAATCTTTTAGTGGCGATGACCAAATTAGAACTACAACACTTACATTAAGATTTTATGTAAACATCTTACTATAATCTACCCATAATCAGTATATTGTCTTACTATAGAATGATGCATGTGGTTTTGGAGATCTGACTGAGCAAAGGGTTAGCGATTGAAAGGATGAATTTAAAATCAAGGCTTGGCCTTTGAGTAAAACGACCTCATTCGTCTCCGTCCTGTTAAATTTAATATCACATGACCATTTATTAATAGCGGCACCATCCAAGAACTTAATTAGATCTAGCCGAGCGCTCTTCGATTAAGATGATCTTGGGTCAATATTCACCTCCCTGAAGCTTTATTGAACTGTCAGCAGCTCTCTCTTTCCGTTTAAAACCTTCAATATTTCTTACTGTAACATGAGGGAACCGGAGCACAATGAGCAGGATTCAGATCAACAATAAAGAGCAAAACCAGACATTATTTATTGATTTTGGTGACTCTCATGTGCAGTTCGTGTTTCATTCCGATGATTTGCTGGCCTGTGTAAAGTTTAGGCACCCCCAGCCTTATCAAAAAATCTCATTATATGGGTTTGTGCACATGGTTCGGCTTATCGTCCTGCTGGAACATCCAGCCACTATCCGGTTGTAGCTTCTTACCAGTTCCATTTGAAATGTTCTGTTACTTCATTATTTTGTATGAATTGTACCTCCAAGTCATTATTTTAAAGAGTACTCAGTTTCCTGTTTAGTAAAAGTCATGTATTTATTCATCCATGTATTGATGTTTTTATTTTAATTTATTTTCAATTAATTCATTAATTTAGTCACCTTCCCTTTTGATTTATCATGTATAAAACATGCTCCATGCTTCTGAATTTCTACTTTTCTTGTATTGTCTTTGCATTTAATTTTTCTAAATGAGTTACTGAGTTCTTGTGATATATTTGCATCTTCTTAATTGAACAGTTCCATCTGTTTATTTTTTGTGTTGTACTTTATCTGTGTGTATTAGGTTTACAAAAATAGCTTCAGTAATATTAAAGGAAAGTTCACACAATGATAAGACAACAAACTTGTGTGTGTGCTTTCGGTTTTCAGCTATATGTGGGTCTTTTTTTGTTACTGTAATTGTTTGTCCTGCTTTTTGTCGTTTGTGTCTATAAATATTATGTTATTTGTACATAATTCCAAAAGGGTTTTTATTTCCTAATTTATTTTCTTATGATTGCCTTTTTCCTTCTTAATTGCTTTTGATCTAAATCCTAGTGTTTTCTTGCGTTGTTTTTATGTTTTTTGTCTCTTTTTCTTTCTTTTTTCACTGGAAATGTACCTGGTTTTTTTTCTTCAGTTGGTGTTTCCTGTTGAAATGCTTTGTGAAGTGAAACAAAGAACAAACTACCAGCTAATGAAATTAATTCTGTACTGTAATCATGATAATCTTATCCCATTAAGCTCTGCTGTAATGAAGCTAAAGCTTCTCTAAGCCCCCAGTTGTCTAATTTCAGATACTTTTCTAAACCAAAACCACTTTCAATATTTCAGTAATGACTCTTATTGAGATCAGTAAACCAATCTGGATCAGTGCAAGACCCAGGACTTGTTTTTAAATAACATTTTCTAAAAGCTTCACCCTATTGGAGAATTCAGAATAATTCCTATGCTGTTTTCGCTTTTATAACGTGCCTGTGGATCCTGCACACTTGTAGGTTACCAAAGGCTGGCATCCCAGCTGGTCTCATAAAGGCTTGACCGGTCAGGCCATGGATGTGTTGCAATCTGGTGGAGCCATTCCTGTAAAACCCTTAATGTAAGCAGAAAATATGAGTTGGAAGCCCTGCCACAAGAGACAACAACACAGCAGGATATCCTGCACACATCATTGAGCTGTTAGTGTCCCTCATATCACTAAACAGGATGACCGATTGTCTTATGTAATGACTCTCCAAATCATCACACCAGCAGTTGGGACAGCATGTTGCTCGGCAGCAAGGGCAGGATTAAAGCTCTCACCACAAGATCTCCATACTCAAGCCAGATCGTCATCTGATCCCAAACAGAACCTGGATTTGTCCCTAAAGTCCAGATTTCTTGTTTATGACTTCACTGCTGCACAGCCTTTCAACATCAGGACATGTAATGACAACACATTTCCTTGTGCTGGACTCCTACAAATGGTCCAGGCAGCAGTTGCCTGACTGTGTCCCTTCCTGCCAGGGGAGCTTCTTCTTTCCAAGTGTGCAGATCTCTTTACTTGCTGAACTAAAACCAAACTCTGCTTAGAAGCAGCACTTTTGAAAGAAATCAGCTGCATCATGTGCAATGACTTCACCTATGACACCATCAAAAAACAGGACTGGACTTTTAAAGCGAACCTTATCTGACGGTTCAGAGCGAAGCTGGAATTAAAGCATCAGATGTTTGCACAGGATGGAAATGTTGGAGAAAGACGGAGAAGATGGAAAGAGAGCGAGTGAGATGATGAACTGAAACCTCAGCGTTTTGATTTGATTTTTAGGTTAATATTTCATGAGCTTATGAATATGCATCTGTTTCAGTAATAATATTAATTGCTGAACACTCATCACAGTGACTGATCTACACCTGGCCTGCTCTAATGAGGGCCATATTTCCTCTGCGTCGTTAAAAAGGTGAAAACGTGTGTAGATTATGGATGAAACAGAATTTGTCAGGTTACACCAGCGGGTCTTAAAGTGGGGAGTGCTCCTGATAAGGCGTGGAATTAAGCTATTGCAAGGGGCAAGAAGCTGATGTATCACTTTTAGTGTTTTGTTCTTTAAAGATTCTTTCAAATAAATTCCGGTGAAGTCTGGGTGTCGGTGTGAGAGACTCAAAAAATACCTGAAAAAAACGGTCACAGTAGAAAAAGTTTGGGAACCACAGGGCTACGCCCACAAAGAGGAACGTCAGCAGGTTTCCCTTCATTCTTTCTGATATTAGATTAAAAAGCAACACATGACGTTTTATCCTCAGATGAACCTCAAAACCCATGCACAAGGTCACGTTAATACGATTTCAAGAATTTAATCAGATCAGCCTCTTCACAAGGAGCGGCACAGAAACCCAAATAAGGAAACTTCCTTATTTCCTCGTACCAATCTCCGTTGTGGTGGTAGATTGAATTGTCTCATGTTAGTTGCTTCTGGAAGCGAGAGCATGTTTAGGGAAAGCCTCATCAAGTTTAAATGTGCCTGCAGCATCACCAAATTCCTTTCTGTATAAAGAGCAATCATTATTATTTATTTCGAGCAAAGTCCTTATGAGAATTTATGATCTGATAGCTCAGAATTAAAGAAAAGATCACAAAGCACCCTCTGTTTACTTATAAAAAAAACTTGTTTTTTAATTGTACATATGTATGATTCATTTATTAATGCTTTGTTTTACCTTGTTCTTATTTCCATCGTTTTGAGTAAGCTCTTCATTTGCTATCTGTGTACAGTATTATCCATTTGTTTCTGTCCATCATGTATATCTATTATCTTTTAACTTTTATTATATTTAACTTTATGCTTTAAAGCACTTTAAGCTGCCTTCCTAATATATATATCATGCCACACATGTGCACCCTGAAACAGTCCTGCTTATTTTAATTAGTTAACAAGACCATCAAAAATCCAAAAAGAGGCGGAATTTGTCAAAGTCTGATTTTCCCAATGGATAACTGTGGAAGCGCATCATTGCGCGAGCAAAGGATGTTTCTGAGGACCTTAGAGAAAGAGTGCAAATGGTTACAAAACCATCTCGAGAGAGTTTGGAGAATCCAGCCCGTTGTTATGCTCGACTTTTTCGAAGTAGTTGAACTTCCATTGGTACAAAGGAATACCACGTCCTGGTGGTGGCCTCCCAATAAACTATGTGATAAGAACTTGAACTGCGATGTGAAAATTGGAAAATTTAAGTACTTGTGAAACGGCAGACTGAGGGCAGCACTGTGTTTGTTTTTTTTGTTTTTTTCTCAGTCTTTGTGTGTTTCTGGTTTATATATTATTGCGAGGTTACAAGAATGGAAAGACTTGACATTTTTTAGCCCGTGAGGACAAATCTGGGCCAAATGATTTACCTGAGGCTATTGAGGTCAAGATTGAGATTAGGTAGAGGTGTTGGTGCAGTGTTCTTTAGCTACAGCAGTGGTTGTGGAAGTCCCACAAAGCACTCAACAACTAGCTTCCTCAGATGGATTCTTCTCATCCGTTCTGTTGCTCATTTGGTTATCCTACAAGAGTTCAGATTTAAAAAATGTGTTAATGATTTCAGCTTGCTGATGAACTGCTGATTTCCTTATAGTATTCCAATAGATTATAGGAGTTGGGCTTTATTTACAGAGCACCTTCTGTATAGTCACCCAGATGGAAATATCAGTTTGCCTCAAAACTCTGCATGCAGTTCTGTTTCAGGAAGATATGTAAATGATTACAGGACTGCTCTGATTAGACACTGGGTCTTGCCACAAGAGGGTGATAAATAAAAAATGTCTTCTCCCACTGCTATAAAAACTCTCTTCTCTCATACTAAGAGGGTGCATCACTGGACTGAGAGAAGCAGGATGGTTGTTTCTGCAAATTGTTCCCCATCTGGTCCGTTCTGACTGTATTTGGGGGGGTGTAGTGGATCCAAAAGGACACACACTGGACATGCTCCGATTGTCCCAGACAGACACTACACAGTACACACCCCTGTGTCTGTTTGGAACATTAACACTCTCCTTTCCTTGCTCTGGTGTTGTGAACAAGAGAACTGGCCTGCTATGGACTGGAACCATCTTGGTGTCATCGTCTTTAGCGATGACTCCAGGTCCTGTTAGGGGTCCGACGATGGTTGGCATTATCTACAGACATCTGTGAGGAAAATGTGTCGGAGGATACCCTAATGGAACCAGTGGACCTTCATGTCCAAGTTTACAACCTAGGCTAGAGGTGGCTTAACAGAGTTACTAAAAGATCCTTTCAGTTTTACCCAATAAACGTATCCATTCACTTTATAATAATATTGTAATCATTTACACAAATCATAACATTCATACATGCAGTATAAAATTAATTGTGTTTCCAACAACTGCTTGGTGAGTTATTTGTTTTTGGTAAATGAGTATGTTCAGTTCTCATAGATTGAAGTGCCAGTCAAAGTAAATGTAATAAACGCTGCGCTTGTTTAATATGTGCATTATTTACACCGCAGTGGCCCCTAAGTTTGCAGTACTATGCACTACACACAAATCGATTGTTTTATCCTTTTCTATCCTTAATTCTTTTATTGTTGTGTAAGAATACCTGTGCACATTAGTGCTCAATATTTGCCAAATTAAACACATGTATGCATTTTCTGCATTCACAAGTGTTTAAATCATTGAAATGCCAGATACATGCCTCTCACAGATGGGTGAATCTTTGGAATTAATTAACATCTGATTAAAAGCATCTGACTCCTGTGCACACCTGGTAAATGGCCCGTCGTTGTGTCTTACACACACCGCAATATAAATGACCCAACAGAAACGAAATGCTTTGCTTCAAAAATTGTTCCATAAATGCGTCAGCAATGCAAGACTCTTGGTCTGGGTGTGGCAGTACTTAACCAACAAGGATTAATAAAGCAAGGAATATTTCTCAAATCTGAATATGTAGCCATGATTCGTTAATAGATTTTTACAATAGCATTAGAGTTTTGGGTGATGTATTGGCATCCAGTTTAGAGTTGGTTCCTACTTTGTGCCTCCATAAGCCATTTATAAATGACTGTTCTTTATGCAGTGTTCTTTGAGTGATCGGAGATCACGTACCCTTACCTTTTATGCTCTGAAACTCTTTTCGATTCCTTGAATTGTTTAATGATATTCTGCGCAAATGATTTTCAACATTTAAATCATAACCTTACATATTTCTTACAACAAGCTGGAGATCCTCTGCCAATCTTTCCAAATGTTTAATGAGTAAAATAGGAAATTAAGTTGACAAAAAAAAAGTAAAATATCTCAGATTCAAAATGTCTGAAATGAAATAAAAGACATTGCATATTTTTAAAAATGTGAATTTTCTGTACGGTTCTAGCTTTTTTTCTGATTTAAGGTTTTAATTGGTGCATTTAGCTATCTGTATCCCCATTTTGATCAAAATGTTCTCGCACCTAAAAAAGTTGTGGAATTGCTTAGTTTACAGACCTGTCAGTTCAGATATCTTTTGAAAAATTGTGAGACTACAGTGTTTGAGTGTTTTGATTGTGGGTGATTGTAAAGCTTAGGATTGTGAAGAAATGCATGATTATTATAAGACAGCCAGTACTTTGATTGATTTCATTTCCTCCTCTTGATTCCATGCTGATTGCTCAAATTCGTTCACAGATAATAAGCGAGGCCTCATACTGTTTTGTTGAGGGCCAGCGCGTGACTACTGAAATGTTTTGAATGGTTCAGATCGACGTGGATGTTTATTATGATTATCTGCTTGTAATACTAAAAATTCAGTTAAAATTCAAAGATAAATCTGATTGCCATTCAGTCTATCTAAGCCATTGGCTTCTTATAAGCCACAGAAAGCAGCTGCTTTTTCCTTTGAACCAAAACAAGCATTGTAGTTTTTATACTGAGGTTTAAAAACTGAGATATGATATCAACATAAAAACAGGGCGTTTAGATGCAGCGCTTTTTCCAAAGCAGGATTATTCACGCAAGAAACCGAGCGCATAAGAGCCTTCCAAACTAATGGTTTAAAAATCCATTACAAAGCCATGAGACTATTTGTTATATTACAACGTTTAATCTGTGGTAGTCCATCAATCCTCAAACCTTATGTAAAACAAATCCTGTATATACCTTTGATGAGACTGGGCTTAAGTTTGAACTTGCTACACTCTTTTCAATTTAAGGACCACCGCAACCGTAAGTTTGAAACATAAACACCTCTTCAGGTGGTTATTATGAATGAGTTTAAATAAATTACCTTTTGGATCAAATTGTTTCACAGCAAATAGAATTGAAATGAAATTAGATGGGTCACATTGTATGATAAATATGGATGGTCGTTTCAATTTTTACAACCAAAAAAGTAAAAGCCTTACTCTTTTTTTTTTTTTGTCTTTCACAAAATGTAATTAGAAAGTTATGAAAGTTATGTAACCCAATTAAATGTACTCCAACAACTTTTAACGCTGTCTCTCCCGCCACATTCAAAGTCTCAACCGAACAAGCACGCTGTTCAGCACACTCGTGGCGTTAAAATCACGATATAACTTTTAACATAAAACGTGTAGTTATTTATAAAATTTCTTAACCTTTCGATTTTTAAACCCTTTTAACCGTAAATACCTTGACTTTTAATCTATATTTATTACAATTGTATCCAACACTTACGCTAACATAACTTGCTATTATAAACTTGCTTTAACTTTATTAAACTCTCTTAACAAATTTAGATTACTGTACTGTGCTCCAACGGAACTTTACACAGGGCTACACTTACAATTACCCTAGTGGAGCATCTGAAAATGTCTCAAAACATTTGCACTCACCACATTTTGCTTTAATCCTTTAAACTCTTGTTTGCTGTGCAGTCACATTTGCAAAGGTTTGTTGATTTGTTGAATTGCTTCACTTGTCTATTTATCTATCTGCTGTTTTCTTTTTAGATTTATGCAGTTCTAGTCAGGTGCCCAGTGAAGAGCCAGTCAGAATCCAAGATGCACACTGAAAAATGATGCACTCATGGTAGTTCTACCTCTTACAGAGCATGGATGTGTATCTCTTCACACACACTCAAATGACTTAAGGTATTTTTAGAGAAAACTGCCTGTATTCCCAAGCATTGGCACAGGTTCGTGTACAACATTCGGAATGTTTAAAACTTTTCTAACACTTTGTAATGTCCTATAATGTATTCTACTCGCAAAAATAATCCAAATCACTTTAGACTGGTTTTTATTAGAGTTGAATCATTATCCATTTCCTGTGTAGATCATAAGTGGTACATTACAAACTCTATGATGCTTTTTAAAGGTTTTGCATAAGTATTTTGAAATTAATTATGTAATGGAGTGCTTTTACAATCAAATGTAACTATAGTTTTTATGTTTTTAAAGCTGATTTATTGTATTACTGAATATTTCCATGACAAGTTATTGATTTAGCAGCATTAAGAAAAATAAAAGTATTAGTAAAAGTATTTTTGTTTCTAAAGCCTGAAAAAGTTTTTGTTCAGTGTTTGTCGTGGTGAGCTAAATATGATACGGTCATTTTTATAATTTTTGCAGACGAGTCATAGTAGTAAAAACGTCAATAAATTTCATCCTGTTTCAAAAATTGTTAGAAAGGATTTTTTAACCATAAGTACATTACGTAGTATGTTTATTTACAATTTTACCCGAGTAAAACAACTTAATCTTTTACTTGAGTAAAGAACTCGTAGTTGTTCCACCACCTCTGAGTATATTATAAACTTTATAATAAAGTAATGACTGTGCCCACAGTGAGTTCATCAGTCAAGATAAATACTCAGCTTTAATTAAATCTCATTCATTATATTAATTCTCGTTCATCAGGAGGGCTTACTAAGAGCAGTGATGCCATTTTCCTGCAGTATGCATCAACATTCAGCTCTTTTTTTTTTTTTTTTTTTGCATTGCGGTAATTAAGGACAGGTCTGGATTATTAAACGCCTGATGGCTGTGGAAAATGGAACTCCATTTGGTGATAATTCAATCCTGTGGAGGAACTTCCTCCCTGATTAAATCCGGATCTTTCTAGAACCGGCCATGCCTGTACGCTCGGTTAATCTCACTCTATTAGATCATGTCCTTAACGAGCAGGTCGTTAGGCTGAAAAGACAAAGAGCAGGACAACAGGAATCACATTGAGCTTTAATGAACTCTCATCAGGTTTTTCATTGTGTTTTAGGTTTATTCTGAGTTCATCCATCATATTTCTTAGTCTAATGCACTCTGTTGAAGAATGATGCATTATGACATTATGTGTTTAAGCTTATGACAATCACTTAAGACTTATCTCTTCCTTTTAGAAGAGTTCTGTAAATAGTATAGAGCTTATTAGAGTCGGTCAGCTCAGCATGCCAATATATTAAGTATAATAAAGTGTAAATTCTGGGTCTGTGGTGGCCTAGAGGTTACGGTACTGGGCTATGGAACAGAAGGTCCAGGGTTCAAATTCCACCTTTGCCACAATTGGGTCCCTGAGCAAGGCCCTTAACCCACCATTGCTTGGATTGTAAGACTGCTCTAATTGTAAGTGGCTCTGGATAAGGGTGTCTGCTAAATGCCATAAATATAAATGTAAATTGTACCA
>JAVSBV010154241.1:0-29154 GCA_033117975.1 Parotocinclus spilosoma
ATTTCTTCCTCCTTCCTTGTATTGATTCCACATAGTCCTCGAGAAATTGAAAAGTGCTGAAAAATCAAGATTTATTTATATTTTTTGTCCTCCCTCCTCAGTCGATTCTTAAGTAGGAACATCCGAGGAACAAGAAATTTAAAAAGTTTGGCCTAAACACTATATATGCAAAATAGGCTTTTTTGAAGAGACGCATATAAATGTACGCGTCACATACACTTTTTTAACGGCGTGCAGTACTAGATTTGCCGTCTTGCTCGCCGTCACAAAACAAAAAAAAAACAAACAAACAAAAAAAACCTTGACGGAATGGACTGTTCCATTTGCTTTCCCTCACCTCGTGTGCTTCTGTTTGTCTACTTTTTCGAACTTTCCGTTACATTTTGCGTATCTGCCCTGCTCTTCGTCCCCCTGCCCATCGTTTCGTTCTTTTTATCCTTTCCATAATCTGAGAATGAAATCTAATGACTCGTGTTTACACCTGGTTATTTCATGGTAAATATCGCGGTTGTATCCGGATAGATCCCTTAAAACGCTTCGAAATCAGACCTAAATCCAATTCGGATACCTTTTCTGTCCCTTGCTGGGCGGCCCTCAGTGATTCCACGTGGTTTGAGTCGGGATCAGGGCCTCTCGGGAGCCTCTGGCAAGGCGGGAAAATGCCAATAAATGCACGTTTGGAAATCAAACAGGACTTTGAAGTGTGCCAGGACTTACTCTGTGGTGCCAGGAAGCGACATCTGGACCTAAGTGGCACTGGCCAACAACTTGTGGACTCGTAAAGAGAGTCTGGGGAACTGGGAACCGAATTCGGCGGGAATTAAAGGACCAGAAAGCTTTGAAATGCTCAAATAAGCTTTTTAAAAATGCGTTTTTCACTGCTGCTTCTTTAGCAGACGTCTCTGAATTGGCGTAGTAACAATAATCAGATATTGGGACGACGATTAAAGTCCCTCGTTTCGATTTTTAGATTTTGTTAAGTTGAAGCCGTCGTGTTGAGCGCTCGGAGCTGAAGTCATAATGCACCGCCCTCTTTTGGGACTCGACCTCACAACAGCCAGATGTAAACAGGTTCAAAGCAACCGAACAGAGGCATTAATAATATTAACCCATCATTTTTTTGGTTTGATTTTTTATTTAACCATCGTGCATCCTCTCTAATCAAATTCATAGTTTGCGTTTTGGGAGAGAAATCTAAAACGGCGAGGAATCGGTTTGCTCTGAAGTCCCACCCCATGCTGCTGGAAACATAGTTCATGTGTTTATCAACGTGTGCGCAAAGAAATTCATCCTGCAAACCTTTACGATACAGATTTAAATACTATATATGATACTAATAACTCCAATGCTTCCTCTCGTTGTTGTTCTTGTCTTTGTTTATGTGCTGTTGCTGTTTTTCCAAGTGCTTTGAGCCGTTCGAATGTTCTGTTTTTCCGAAGCGTTCCCTTTTTACTTTGCGGTGTTTTCACGTGTATGTGATATGTGCATTGAGTGTGAAATGTCTGTGCTTCTTTTTCTTAGATCGAAATAGCAAAAATATTCAGGTCCGCCTGACCTCGTGCTTCCAGAATGAAAAAGAAAAGAGGGCACTGATGCGCATTTTTAAACAAAAACAAACAAATAAAGGCATTTACGGAGAAGATGCTTCCTTGGAATAGCGATTAAAAAGTGCAAGAACAATAACAAAAGGTGTATTGATGTGTACTGCTGTTAAATGTTGCTTCTTTTTCCGATAACCATTGGGTTTTTTAAAAAGGTGCCATTTTGTTTTAAACATGGCTACGTTTTTCACTTTGATATTAGGAGCAGATGGTCCCAAACCGTAGTGTTTAATAAGAGCAGATATAGCAGGAGAACGTAGCTAGAGGATGTACAGTTTATATGTAATGTACATTAGGCCAGACTTTTTTAATTGCTTGTTTCGCGATATCTTTATCGACAATCATATTTGAAGAATCCAAAAAAAAAAAAAAATGTTTTGGGTTTTTTTTGGTATTTCTCGGATCCGCCACAGCACCAGTGGTTGAAATTTTACCAAAAAAATGTAAAAAAATTGTTTTGCTTTTTTCGCCCTCTGGTGGAGAGCCAACGGTATTGTTCTGTTCATTAAAAAAATTTTCCAGATTAACTTTAATTTAATTGTAGGTTAAATACATTTTATTCTTAAATAAAAGTTTCTTTTTATTTCTTCCTCCTTCCTTGTATTGATTCCACATCGTCCTCGAGAAATGGAAAAGTGCTAAAAAAAATCAAGATTTATTTATATTTTCTCCCTCCTCTTAAACATCGTAGAAACATCCAAGGAACAAACAATTTAAAAAGTCTGGCCTTAAAGATACCTCAGTTATACTCTTTATACTTCTGGAGTTTGGGACATGTTATGAAGGTGATAGCTATATGAAAGCCCTGGATGGATCTTCTGAGGGATTTTAAGGTCTGGGGAGAGACGAGCTCCTGATGATGCTCAGAATAGAGAGGGATTTTAATAAAGGTTCTGATTTACTAAAACAATTCATTTTGTTTAATGTTGTTACTCTGCTCAGGCGATATAACTGAATGCACGTGTGATTAGCGGGGCGTCTGAGAATGAAATACGATTTTTGCAAACCCACAGCAAACTGCACTAAAATACGGGGGTGTAACGATACGCCGTGCTCGCGGTTCGATTCGATTCGATTCACGATACTTTTGATTTTCTCAAAAGCGAGACTCCTTTTTCGTTTCTGCAGTGTTAACGGTGTTAAGAGAGCAATGGCCGTTTGGCTGCTGGACTTCTTAACCTCGAAAAAATCCCTCGCTGTTCAAAGCAACGGCAAGAAACGTGAGGGTTAAGATTGAAGAAAAAATTGTAAAAATGACGTGAAATAACCAGATGTAATTTGGACAAAAAAAGGACAACAGTTCAAACTAACGCGCACTTTGCTTATATAAGAAAGTTTGTCCCCTAAAATTAAAAGAATTTAGCTCACCATCACTCTTCTGGTCTCCATCAACAAAAACCAGTCCCACCAGAGTGCAGGAACTCCCTCAGATATTCAGTTATTAGGAGACGATGTGCCTCCAAGGACCTCCCACTGAGGACTCATTTTATAATCCATTTTGTTTTATAATTTATTTTATTTATTTTATTACCAATTTACCTTTCGTTATCGATTTAAATTGTTATTTACCTAATTTTGCTATAATTTAATACAATTTTAAGTATTTATTTAATGAACATCTAGGCCGCCCATGGAGGTCGGGTCCCTTTTTGAGTTTTCAAGGTTTCTTCCTTCTATATTCAGGGATTTTCCTTGCCGCTGTCGCCCTAGGCTTGCTCCATTTGGGATTGGCCTTTTAAGATCTTATAATATAAGGTTGTAAAGCCGATTTGAGACGTTATAAAAAGCGCTACGGAAATCAATTTGAATTGAATTGAATTGAATCCTGGGGAATGGGATACGCCCCATCTGGTGTTCAAAAGTGGAACTGGATCCTACGGCAGCAAAACCGTGCAACGCATCGTTACACCCCGACTAAAACACGCATAACATAACATTAGTAAATACCAAAAATGTGCAAAAATGTGATCATTTAAAGACCAAGCGCTCCTTTATTTGGGCATCTTTAGTAAATCAGGGCCTGCTTTGATTGTTTGTTAGTTATTAAATGTTACAGATAAGACAAATGATCATCCTCCACCTGTCCCCTCGGTCGGTGTGTATCATCGTTTCTGTCTGTGTTCCCGTCCTGTCCTTGTTTGTTTTTACCTGTACGGTTTAGAAATCGGGCGTCTTTGTGCACTGTGTGTTCCGCGACACGGTCAGGACACTCTCCGGACAAACCGGACATACGTGAGCTCCCTCTATGAGGCTAACGTAAGCCTAAGTGGTATCATTTAGAAATCGAAATAAAAGAGGTAGCTAGATTAAACTAGCTTTACCTGATGACTTTGATGTCCTTACCTGGATCTAAACCCATCTGAGCCTCATTAAAACCCAAAAGTTTCACTGCTTATTCTCAGTGTCCCGGGCGTGTCTTTAGCATTCAGTTCATCCAGTGTTGTGCTTCTTAAGTGTGTGTGTGTAAGTGTGTGTGTTGCCATTTCGCATGACTTACGTCCAGCCGAGTGAAAGACGAGCGACCGTAACGTCTGCTTCTCTTTCAAATCTACACCGATCAGCCTTAACCTTAAAACCAGCTCCCTGACGTTGTGTAAACGCCCTCTAGCGCCACCTACCTTGTGGCGTCTGGAACCTGGTGTTTGGAGGCCAGGGCAACGCCTCGAAGCATTCCAGAATACGAGAATTGAGCCTCGATTAGGGAATCCCATTTCCCGGTTTGGAGCAACGTCTAGGCAGGTGGTACGTGCCAGCGTGCCATCCACGTCAATGCCAGGACCCGGGCGTGCCCAGAGCGTCATGGTGTCCGTATTCCTGTTCCTGGGCAGTGGTTATTTCCGTTCTGGCTGATCGCTGTATTTTTAAAAAGCGTCCACTTTTAGGGACGCAGGTAAACGTTTAAAAACGATTAAAAGTGAATTAAAAGGGAATTTTTTTAGCCATACAATCCCTACCCAGAGCAAAAAAAAAACCTGTATTTTAAATTAGCTAGAAGCTGCTCGCTTCTTTTTTTTTTTCTTTTTTTTTCCATTTTTGTGTTCTACAAAGCGTTTAAAATATAATAAATAAATCCAATGGTACGTGACTCGGACTAAACTTAATAGTGAATTATCTGTTAACAGAGCTTTCGCATGCGTAACTTTAAGCGCCCTGGACAGGTAAAGCCTCCCCTGCTTTCTACTGTTGTCACTTTGAACCGATAAGTTTCCGTTTGATTTTTCAGTGGTTCTGCATTGTTTATTTGATTTATTTTGCTTTTTTTTTTCGGAGGTGTACTGAATGTATCTTGGGTGGATCATTCCATTCTCAAAACCATCAGTCCAGACCACCAAAACGTCCAGCCCTTCACCCCGCAGTGACCTGGTTAAGATCTCAGACGGGATGGCGAATCAGGGTCGCCCCGCGAGTGCGTCATTCACGCCGTTTTTTTTGTCCCGGAGGTGGAGTCTTGCACCCGTTAAAAGATACATGAATGAATGCGGTGTAAAGTGCATGCCTGATTTACATCGTAGCTTCGGTCTGTTTCGTGTTTTATCGTCACCGTTCAGATTCATTTCTCCTTTGGTTTTGATGTTGGCCTCCAAACGCTCCTCAGATCCTAACCGCCTCTCTCTTTTTCCCCCACAGTGTTAAGTTTCTAGCGCTTGCTGACGCACTTCGTTGTTTTCTGACTCTGGCCGCTTTTGGGGCGTGGCCCCGGTGCGAAAAAAAAACACACAGATGATATTTCCGAGCCCGGGATCCTCGCACGGTAACCAAAGCAAAGCTGGGAATTCGGGAAGCTCTCCTCTTTCTAGCGATGCAGCCAGAGAGTTTCATCTCGGGACACTCTTAACGTTAAAAACATTCCAAAACGCTTTCTGCCCGCCGTACGTCCGGGGTCCGAAGCGTAGCGCTAACCCGCAGCGCAGTGATGGGCGGGTTAGGTTTAATCATGTAGCATCCTGCTAACACTTTGTAGCATCTTCTGACACTTTATTATGGACGGTTTGGATTATTGCCCAGACTGACTACGCACAAAACCTTTATTATTTGAGCATTCCAGAGGAACCTGTCCCGTGCACTGGAGCTCGGCCGGATCGTGAAACTTCAAGTTTGACGGCTTAGCAAGCAGTCTTCCATCGTTTTCATCCGAAAAAAAAAAAGGCAATCATTTAGTCCAGCGTAGCAAAGCTGTCCACCAAATAACGTCCTGATTCCAGGATGGGGTTCCTCCAAAACGGTCCGGTTCTCTCTGAGAGTACACAGTCTTTCTTAAGAGGAAAAAAGAACACTTTGTTTTTTAGTAGCAAAGCTGAAGCTGCCGTCCCGAATCCCAACGTCGAATCGTCTGATACTGCCATCGTCCTTATCGAACGACCGATCGGACCAATCACGTGCATGCTCACTTTCTTCAGGGGGTTTAGGCGTCGTAATCTGAAGCCCCCGAAAAGTGGACGGTACAACAAGGATGAACAAGAAGACATATTTTGATATGAGGGCGCCCAGTATCGGTGTTTTAAAAACGATTTTTAAAAAGACCTCGGCCCACTGCCCCGTACGGAAGCGAGAAGATCGGACCGAGCCGAGGCTTTAAAAAAACGCAAAGACTATGAGAACTCTGAACAACGAACAAAAACAAAACAAGAAAGAAAAAAAGGAGAGAAAGGAGTGACATGCATTTTTGTAACTTTTGTTTACCAGCATGAGTTCTTTGCATGATCTTCGGCAAGCCCTGAGTCAGGGCGGGAAAAAAAAAACAAAAAAAAAAAAACATTTAAAAAAAGTAACGAATAAAAAAAGGATATGCAATGGATTATTTAAAAAAAACACAAAAAAAAACAAAAAAACGATTATATCAAAAGAGCTATATTTTGTTTTGAAACAAGTAAGAAAATGTGAATGAGGAACTACACGTACGACTGCAAGCGACACGTTTAGTGTGTGATTCGTTTAAGGGCATTTAAAAAAAAAAAAAAAAAAGATGATGAACGATATGTTTCTCCTTGGCTACATATCACCCCGATGTTCTGCATCATCCACGGGTTTGACATTTCGCAGGCATGAGTGTGATCTGTGTTAGACTTAGGATGCTGAAAGTCTCATTTTAGCCTCTTCTGTAGCAACGGTGGTGCTGATTCTCTCTGTTGATTTAAAACAATTTAAATACAGCCTTTTTTTTTTTTTTTTGCAAGCATGCTTTCAGGGCATCTCGTTAGCACCGTGTCCCGTTGGCAATAAATATGAAAAACAATAATAATGATTGTAGCCGGGTGAGTTTTAGGGATTTTATGTGATTTTCTTTTAGGTTTCACACGTCAGTTTGTCTGTCGCTCCACGTCTCTGTGGTTTTGTCTCTCTTTCCATCCTAAACAACTCAACGCTGAAAGCAATACTTCAGAAATCGAAAGTTTGGGGATCAAAATCGACATTTTATGTGTCTTGTCTTCATTTTTTTCCCACTTTTCCCACAGTACGATTACTGTTTATTGTTTATATTTCACTCCATATTCACACCATTTTTGTCTTTTAGTGACTCATAAATCCAAGTCTAGATCCCAAGTGTGCTACCAGGGGCAAAAGTGGGAAGGAAAAACCTCCCTGAGACCAAAATAAGGAAGAACTTTTGAAAGATTGATAAAGAAATAGAAGTCGGTTTAAACAGAGAATGAAAAAAATCCACCCTGTGTAGGGTGAAGGCACTAAATCAGGATCTGACGGACCAGGCAGGGGACTGGCATCGGGTCAGGCCGCCCGCAGTGGGGCTTATTTTACGGTTGCCGTGGGAGAAGGAGAAAGTGGCACTGGCATGAGGGCACACCAAGACCCAAGCAACCAACCAAGGCGTACTTCAGTGCTTATTAGAGGTCCAGTAGATGTCATGTGCACCAGTGAATATGTGATGGGATTCGAACCCATGTCCGTGTGGGTTTACTCTGGCTACTCCGGTTTCCTCAAAGATGTTTCTTAGCTTCATTTGTTTTTCTCTGAAGTGTCCTTACTGTGTGTATGTGCCAGTGTGCCCTAAGAAGGATTGGGACCCTGTCTAGAGTTGTTCCTGCCTTGCACCCTGTGGCACCAGGTCTCCCGCGACCCTAACCAGGATTGTGCGTGTAAGAAAATAAATGAATGTCATTTCTTTTATTATTTCTCTTTGATTTTTGAATATTGTTATTGAAAGAAAGGCATGTCCTAAGATTACAAAAGATGCCAACCTCAGGGCCATGAACAGAACAGGAACCGGGTTACACACCAACCTACTGCAAATCCAATCTATTAATATTAAGTATTGTAAAAAAGAAATGTGGAAAAACGTTGACACTGAGAAGTATAGATTGCACGTATAGATGCTGCACGTTAGCGTTTTCCAAACCATTCGCTTTAGGCCTCTTAGGATCCGAGCGGCGTTGCCTTAATGAAGATCATGAGATCATGAAGCATAAACAGCGGAATAAAAACCAGAGACATGTTTTATTCAGAGCGAGATGGCTGAGAGACAAACGGGCAGAGACATAATGAGCACAATGGAGGGAGAAGGCAGGTTATTAGATGCTGCTCTGGCTAGCTGATGTGTACATAAGCTCCACGGTTAAAATCTAATCAGGTATTGGGACAAACTCTTAGAAGAGGAAAATGATCAGACCTCTATCCTGACAGTCTAACCCCATTGGGTCAAAACACTATTACTTGGCGTATTCGGCGGGATAAGTGAATTAACCGTGTTTGTTTTTTGGTCTGGGTATCGTATTATACACTCAGTTACCACTTTTTCAGGTCCGTCTGCATTCACAAGTCGTTCTGAGCAGTTCCAGTAAAGCATATGGAACCATGGAGTAGATTAGGTGTACACTACTGAGGACGATCCCCCGACAGACCTCCCCTCCAGTCGTATCTAGCCCATTGTGTCTGGTTCTTCTTTTTTTCCGTAGTGCAAGTGTATGTATTATCCTAGCTACTGATATATTATGCAAGACACGGACGCAAGACCAAGATACTGGTGCTGGAGACACGTCAGGAGCTGGAAAGACAACACAGAGTTTGTAGCTCTTGTAGTTTTGCTTCTAGTCCTTCATCTGTGTCAGCAGCGCCTGAGCTCTGTACCGGAGCGCAGTAATGCATCGTATTTACCTTTGTTCCCTGCTGATTGTTTTATGTAAACAATTCAAGTCCTGGCAGTTCCCTCCAGGCGGGTCGGGCATCACACAGGCACTGGGATGGGGATTTCTCCAGACCCCATGGAACCCTCATTCTCTTTTCCAAAGAGGTGTCTTATTTTCTATAGGCATTAGATCCAGAGTGAACTATTAGAAATATTTTAAATCAGCGAGGAGGGATAACTCGTTCACACACACACACACACACTCATACATGGGTCGGATGTTCGTGATGGGATGCCATTTATGTGCATTATGTTCTGTGTTGCTCTTCAGAAGCACATTGGATTTCCTGAATACACTGCCTTGTTACAATGATCAAGCTGCCTGTATCTCTTCTCTTTCTTTGTGTGTGTTATTTTCTGAGTGCCTGTTGTTGAGTTCGAACATCAGTCGCTGTAACTGAAGTGTTTGATTTGTACTTGAATGAAGGATTGCAATCTTCGCCACAACGACCACTGCCAGACCTCCAGTTTATCAACATTATAAGTTATAAAGATGAATAAAAGCATTAGTAACAACACTGATTTTGTTATGGACTTTCCTTTGTGTGTGTGTGTATGTGTGTGCGAGAGAGAGATCATGAAGCTCCATCCACAGGCTCATTTACTGAAATGTAATTTAATGACGTTTATTAAGAATAAAATACTTGTAGCAAGTCAAATTTATAGCAGAAGTCACTTTGCGCCCCCTGCAGGTTGTCTCATGAAATGACAATAACTATACTTAATGTTTGAATACCGCATTTTAAAACGTAGATACATTAAAAGTGGTTTAGAACATGATTTGTGAATTATAAAACATTGCTCCATCAACTCGGTATAACAAAATGCTTACAATGACCTCCTGTTTAGATATGTCTGGTACGAAACCACAAAGTCAATGGAATTAACGTAAAATAGCCTAATAAGTGTCTTAACCTTCTTACACATCGATGTATCTCTAGTATAACCCAAAAAATCTTAATTTAAAAAAAAAAACAAATAAAGCCTGGTTTACTTGCTAATATGAATCAGTTCACTTGAGTTTAAACCTGCTCTCATTAGCAGCTAATTAGCGTCTTCTCCATTCAAACGAGATTTCGTTTCATTAATTGTGATCGGTTTCAGACAAGGAACGTGGTGTCCTTTTTTAAATTTTAGCCATGTTTTCTAACTTTTTGGGGGGTTTTGTTCTTAAGATTATGCTGCATGACTTAAGAGGAGTAAGCTAAACTATATGCTTATGCTAATTGTTTACATCTCGGTTGTTTAAAAGTTAATTGCTGGGCTTAATTAGTGTGTTTAGGTTATGATGTGGTGTATTTTTGGTGTTAGGCCGTTAGATTTGTTTTTGGTCATCAGATAAGGCTGGCGAGTTTATTTTTCCACCATCCACCCATTATTCATGGAGGGATCCACCACATTCTCCTGAACCCACACCAAAAGCAGCTCCCACGCATCAAGGAAAGTCCGTGTCCTAATACTTAAAGTCTAAAAGATCACGAACAGACAATAAACAGACTTACAATGAAGCTTGAGAAGGACAGAGCTGTAATTTTGAGAACTTAATGGCAAATAAAATTAGTTATCTGGTTATAGCCGTGCCGGTTAGGCTCGGAGATATATTAGATGGTAAGTGAACAGTCTGTTCTCATAGTGGACGTGTTGGATGTAAGAGAAATGTTCAGACCTGAGCGAACTGTTATGGCCGGACGTTCGGGTCAGAGCATCTCTTAAACAAAGGCTTGTGTACTGTTAAGCCATGGCTCATTAAAAAAAAACAAAAAAAAAACGTGTTAACTATTGCTTATTTATTTCAGATATTGGAAAATAAGTAGGAACAGAAACAGCAGAGCAAAGGAAAATGTAGTGTCCCCGAACCCCCCCCCCCAAATCATCCACGTTTAAATTTCGTTAGTTAATGCAGCTCGACTCGAGCTCAGTACTCGAGCCCGCGCATGCCCGCGACGCTGGACGACAGTCTGCGCGGCAGAGCTTTGGCCGTCTGACGGAACTCTTCAGGTTTGGCCCGGAGCAGAGCCGTGAGGTTCTGGAGTGTTCTGGACGGCTGCAGGCCCAGAGCGTCCATCACGTTACTCAGGTAGTCTAGAAACGAACAGAAAGGCGTCACGTTAAGCCCCACACATCACAAGGTTCTCGCGGTGGCGTATTTAGCGGCGTGTCGGCGCCGTTACCGATATCTGTGGCGAGCTGCCTGGTGGAGCGAGGGCTCAGTTTGGGGATCTGCAAGATGACATCGCAGTAGGTCTGCATGGTCGCCCTGGCGATAGAGCCGAGCCAATAGTCTGCCGTGTTCTCCAGCTCTGGAACGTCGTCCCCTAAAAAATGGTGTGTGTGTGTGTGTGTGTGTGTGTGTATTAGGGTTTAGTCACTATTTAAAGTGCAAAGACAGTAAAGTGTGTGTGTGTGTGTGTGTGTGTGTATATTTGTACCTTGCTCTGGAGGAAAAGGCAGTTTCCCAGTGTGTAACGCCAGTTCCAATGCCGGATCCTCCTGAGTCACAAACGGCTCCAGATGCAGAGGAAGAGACATGATGTACTGTCCTATCTACACACACACACACACACAACTCTCAGCTCGACACATACAAGTCATATAGTGTGTAACACCGTGTGTGTGTGTGTGTGTCTCACATTGGTGATGTACTCCTGTGGCGAGAGGCTGAACGTCGGTAAATCTTCCGTCAGTGTTTCACCCAAACCAGCAGCACCACAACCCTGAAAACACACACCCAGTCAGATTGAGAGACACACACCTCTCTCTCTCTCTCTCTCTCACACACACACACACACACACACACACACCTACACACACCTCTGGTTTGTTGAGCAGACACAGCTGGCGTTTGATCTGCAGGAACACGGAGTCGAAGGCGAGCTGATTGGCCTGCTGATTGAGTCGAGTCAGAGCCGTGCGGGTTTCAGACAGGAGGCTCGAGTTCCCAGTGCCCTTCTCCTAACACACACACACACACGGACACACACACACACACACACACACACGGACACAGGTAAAGTCAGATCTATATCTATGAGTATGGTCCACTCTCAGGGTAAGGTGGACACGGAAACCGCTATTAAGACCCGTTGAGTCTGATGCAAATATTTAGTCCTTCCGAATTAAATAACTAAATATTTTTCATATTTTAGAAAACATACGATGAACTATAGTAGTTGTTTATTGATAGAGATCATGTATAATAAACCATAACGCATCTAATTTTTTCCTATTTTCTTCTTTTTGTTCTTGCATGATAAAAAAAATCTCAGTCTTGACTTGGACTCGACGACTAAAAGTCATGGTCTTGGGACTGTGGTAGCCTAGCGGTTAAGGTACTGGACTCTGGACCTGATGGACCAGGGCTCAAATCACACCTCTGTCAAGCTGCTGCAGTTGGGTCCTTAAGCAAGGCCCTTAACCCACAATTCATTGTAAGTCGCTCCGTATAGGGGCGTCTGCTGAATGCCGTAAATGTAAATGTCTTGACTCCAATGGCCTTCCATTTCGACAGTATTTGTTTAAGACCTAGCGTCAAAGTGGCTTTCAAACAACCTCGATCTACAGCCCTAATTACATAAGCCTAGGGGGACAGTGGCAAGGAAAACCTTGAGGTCCTAGACTCAAAAAGGGAGGGGTTAACGCATAAAAATAAAAAAAAATCTATCAATCAATCAATAAACGATTAATAATAAAGGCACTGGGACAGGCGGGTGGACCTACATGACCTTTGCATTTCGGACACTAACGAAGAACAAAACAGACGCACCTTGAGCGTGTGTAGCGTCTCCAGGAGTGTGTTGTACTCGGCCGTGTCGCTCTGGATGTAGTTGTAATCCTGCCACGGGTTCTTGTGTGCCCGTCTCTCGGCCACGCCCTCCTGCAGACCGCTCAGGCTCCTGGGGTTAAAGCCCTCCCAGAGGAAACGTCCCGCCTTCCCGAGGATCCTCAAAAAACACACAGCGATTTAAATATATAGCGACTGGTGGTTATAATGCGTGTCCAAAAAATGTGGGCGTGTTACTTGTTCGCGAGCTGCTGCTCGAACCCGCCACACTGCCTGAGAAGCTCGCCGCAGGTGGCGATGATCCTGCGGCGAAAAAACAAGAAACACAACACAGAGTCGGTAACGAGCACGGCACGGCGTGGGGCTGCGGCGCGAGTAAGATCCGCCCACCTGACGGAATTCTGGAAAGCCGTCCAATCTTCGCTGAATGGCTCCGTGGTGGGCGTGTCCTCCAGCTTATACTTCTTTCGGATCGACCGTAGAGTGACGGAGAAGTCGGACACGTACCTGAGGGAGGGACGGGGGAGAGAGAATTTCAGTGGGCCGAAGCGTTGCAGAGACTGTATAACGTGTGTGTGTGTGTGTGTGTGTGTGTACTTGTTGAACAGGGAACGCAGAGCTTTGATGAGGCCACACACTCCGAGTCCGTCGGTCAGTTTCACACAGCGATCGACTGCAGCCGCGGCCAAACCGAAAACCTTCTGTACCGAATGTGTTAACTCCAACACACAGTCCAGCACCTCGCCACGCTCCTACACACACACACACACACACACACACACACAGAAATGATACATGATCTCTGAAGCTCTGTGTGTGTGTGTGTGTGTATATCTATGGGTGTAAGTTGTGTATATCTATGGGTGCGAGTTGTGTATATCTATGGGTGCGAGTTGTGTATATCTATGGGTGTGAGGTTTGTATATCTATGGGTGCAAGGTTTGTATATCTATGGGTGTAAGTTGTGTATATCTATGGGTGTAAGTTGTGTATATCTATGGGTGTAAGTTGTGTATATCTATGGGTGCAAGTTGTGTATATCTATGGGTGCAAGTTGTGTATATCTATGGGTGTGAGGTTTGTATATCTATGGGTTCAAGGTTTGTATATCTATGGGTGTAAGTTGTGTATATCTATGGGTGTAAGTTGTGTATATCTATGAGTGTAAGTTGTGTAACATTATGTAACATAAGGCGTAATAATATAAATGTTCCTTCTATTGAGACTGCATAAACTTTATGTACTTGACAGCACCAGTGGTGATGTCTACATACTTTTGATCATGTATTGTACCATGTGTGATGTGTGTATTCATACTCACTCAAGATCCTCTACAGGTTTAGTGTAGTCTTTCTGCGCTTCTTGCTGAATTTCCTTAAGGTACTCCTGAAGCTTTTTATTTAAATTATGCATGGTCTTTCTGCACAAACACAAAATAAAATCTCAGACTAAACAAGATTAATGATTACAAACTGAAAACATTTCTAATTCACAGTATTTATTTAAAAATTATACATTTAATTATATATTATTAATATTGAACATTATTATGATTATACATTTAGAATTGCACATTGTTTTGTGATTCAATTCAAATGTTCTGACAGTTTCCTTTACAACTTGTTGGTAAACTTTACTATTACAGCTGTGATGCCACGTTTCACAGATGAGATAAGATTCTTGCAATGTTTTGTGAAATGCAATGTTTTCTCTTATCCAGACATAACAATTGTCATAAGGAAACAGCCCCTCCCCCCTCAGCATTCTTTATTATCCATGTGCAATGTAATGGACTACAAAGTTTTGGAGAGCAGTGTTTTTCCTTGAAACCCTGTCACGTACAATATTATTGTTTAGTTTTATCCTGATAGTGGCCTTATGAACATTAACTTTAAGCTGAGAGAGGCCTTTAGTTGCTTAGGAGTTACCTTTTCTTCATGACCTCACAGATTATTAAAGGTTTTGCTCGTGGACTCTTTTGTTGATTAAGTAACAACGGTCTTGAAGTTCCTCCATGTGTACATTGTAGTTTAGGTGAGTCCAAACTCTTTAAATGTGGTTTTCTAAACTCTTTCTGCCTTTTTGAGCATCAGAAACAGTTTTTCTGAGGCCCTCAGAAATCACCTTTGTCTGTGCCATGACACACTTCTATAAACATGCATTATGAGCATGAGCCTTTGATAGATTATTGTTCTTTAAATATTCAGTTTGCACACTCACACCTGATTATCATTCCACTGACTGAAAATGTCCGACTCTAAAGTTTAATATTTTTGTCTCGTTTGTTTAAATCTTTATATCCTTTAAAGGTCTGTGACAATCTGATGATGCTGTAGCTCACATTAAAATATTCATTTATTTGTATCACCTGTACTCATCTGTGTTGTCGAATTCCTGCTTGTTGTGAGTTGGTTTGAGATAGTTGCACTCAATCACCCCAATAACTCCAACTCCTATTCTGTCAACCTAGGAAAAACAACAACACAAACAAAACAATAAACACAATGTGATGGTATATAAAAGATCAATCTTTTCTGATGTCATATTTTGTTTCTCTTTATGACATTTAAAGTTGTTTAGAATGAAATATTTAAGTCTAACATTTAATAGTAAACTTTGTTGAAGAGGTATCAGTGCTGAACACTGATGATACTTGTGATTAATATTTATTTATTTGCCTTATTTAACGTCTCTTTCGGCATCAGTGGCCATTTCAGCGACACACAAGGTTCTCTCACGACTAGTCACATAAATACATTCAAGTCAGTTCAAATTTGGACTGTGGGGGGGGGGCGTACCTGTAGTAAACTACACAGACACGGGGAGGACATTCAGACTCCACACAAAATGGATGGAGGCAACTCCAACCTATGATTAAACCAGGGACCTTCTTGCTGTGAGGCATTGTGATTAATACACTTCATAATTAATGAATACCATTAAACCTCAGTTTATAAGTGTCATGCCTTATATATTCATTATATAAACATGAATGCACTACGTATTTCTCTTCAGTTCCATCAAGTAGAAGTAAATTCAAGGTATATGGCATATTGGCCAACATCTAATAAAGCAGAATGATATGAAGTTTACACTTAAAACTTAGTAAAACAAGGATTTGGACAAGGACAGTACAAAAGCACTTGTGGCTCTGTGGATAAGACACATCTCTTCCCAGATGCCACTGACCCTTACACTGTTCCAGACAACTGTAAGTCAAGCAATATAAGTGCATCTGTTATTATTCTTAAAATGCACTGATGCACCATTATGACCACATGGTCTACATCGATGTTTCAGCAGGTGAAACAGGCCAAATTACCATCCACATGGATGCCCAGACACTGTATTTCTCTGAACAACCAAAAGCATCAGTCTTTCCTCTTTCCTAGGCAAATGATATACGTATACCCGAAAAGAAAATGGGACGTATCAGATGAGATGTCCGCATGTCCCCAATGAACCAGGGTTAGCATGGTGAACATGGGGCCTTCTGGCTACAGACCTTCAGAGTCATTATTGCACCTTGCTGCCATATCCAGCCTTCATGCTTAACACCATGCTGACAAAACACTGCTGACTGGTAGCTCTTCATAATCCTAGCTGTTTAAAAAAGGTCATCTGGCCATAATAATTTGGTTTTTACTAAGTCAATCAAGTCTATAGGGCTGTTCATTTCTTACTCATTTAACACATCAACTATGAGAACAGACTGTTCTATATATCCCAGGGATAAGAATTCTGTTATAACCAAATAAACGACATTATTTGATATTCAGTCTGTAAGTGGGTTCAACGTTTCCTCTCATCTCTGTACATTTTTAAATTCACTACTGCTATAATAACAAACACAAAATTTTACCAATTCATCTTTGAGTGATGGTCCAATACAGGCCTAAATGCTGGACCAGTAATAAATTAATGAGCTGACACTTCATGTTTAAGAAGGTTATACTGTTTAACCTGCATTAACACACTTCTCTTAGCTGTATGCGTGACATGAAGGTAAACAGGATGAAGGGTCTTGTTCAAGTGCCAAAATGTTATTTCAGTTTCTGCACAACCTAATGTTATAATATTAAATCAGTACATCCTAATCTTATTAAGAAACAAACAGAATGAGAGATCCTTACCTTATCCTGGCAGGCGACGCGTTCGTAGGCTCTGATGAGGCGGTTCTTGTGGTACATCATGACCCCGTAATGTTCTTTGTTCTTTGTGTTGTAGCCAAAGGGGATTGGGATTCTTTTTTTTGATCTCTGATATTTTTAACAGAACTTTAAGGATAATATATTATAAAACCTTTATCTAGAGAGAGCTGGACTTATTTAAGCTGTTTCAGATTATTTTGCCCATACAAAGTAGCTACAGCAAATCACCAGACGCTTTCAAAATCCTTTCTATTACTTCCTATAAATTATATTAATTCATTTTGTCACCATGTGCATTTAATTATTATAACCAGTGCTTAATTTGAGCTGGATCCTCCTGGAACAAGATTCAGTACCAGTTCCAGCAACTATTGATGTTAATTCAGCACCTCTGTATTTTTATAAATAAAAAAAGAAAATAATGAACATTAATAAACACATTTAAATACAATTGTACTTAATTGTGTGTAACCTCCATTCCAAAAACACAAACAGCTCAACTGGCGGAATTAGATCACCAGTCACAGGAGACAGAGACAACAAAGTTGGATCTGGGCCAATTTATGGCCAGTAATGAGGTACAAAACTGAACGCATGATGGAATTTCAAACAGGTGATACCAATAATTGATTATGATCATGAATTGGAACAAAAGCAGAATCCATAAAAGTATCTGATCTCCAGTTTGTCAACAAACTGAAACAATGTTCCTCAAACAAAGACTGGTAGAGATTTCTATATTTCAGTTTCAGTAGAACTTCAGTTGCTCAAGAGTCCAGTATCTCCATTGTTGTGTTTTGCACTTCATAATGTGTCACACATTTTCAGTGGAAGACAGGTTTGGACTGCAGGCAGAACAGTCTTGTACCCGTACACTTTTACTACAAAACCATGCTGTTGTAACACGTGTAGAATGTGGCTTGGCATTGTCTTGCTGAGATAAACAGGGACTTCCAAGAAAAAGACGAAAAGCAAATGTTGCTTCAAAACCTGTATGTACCTTTTAACATTATTGGTGCCTTCACAGAAGTGCAAGTTACCCGATAACACAGACCCATAGCATCAGAGATGCTGGCTTTTGAACTTTGCGCTGATAACAATATGGACAGTCCTTTTCCTCTTTGGGCCGGAGGACACAGCCTCCATGATTGGCAAAAACAATCTGAAATGTGAACTCGTCAGACCACAGGACACTTTTCCGTTTTGTGTCAGTCCATCTCAGATGAGTTCGGGCCCAAAGATACCGGCGGTGTTTCTGGGTGTTGTTGATATTTGGATTTCGCTTTGCATGGTAGAGTTTTAACTTGACTTGTAGATGGAAAGATGAACTGTGTCCTAATATCCATTACAGATTGATATCGGTTTGTAATGCAGTGCTGCATCAAAGGTCAATGTTTTGAGAATTCCTCAACTTTCAGAATCTTTTGCCACCCCTGTCCCAACTTATTTGGAATGTGTTGCAGGCATCAAATTCCAAATGAGTGAATACAGTTATAAGACAAATATGTGATCCCTATGGAATTACTTTCTGCATAAATTGGTCATTAAATGTGCAACTACAGGAAACGTTTGGTTGAGGTTATTGCTGCCAAAGGAGGGTCAACCAGTTATTAAATCCAAAGGTTCACATACTTTTCCACCCTGCACTGTGGATGTTTACATGTTGTGTTCAATAAAACCATGTAAACATATATTTTTTGTGTGGTATAAGTTTGAACAGATTGTGTTTGTCTGTTGTTGTGCCTTAGATGAATATCAGAACATGTTTAATGACTAAGTTTTGCAGACATCCCAAGGGGTTCACATACTTATTCTTGCAACTGTATTTGCAAAAAACAATAAAGTTGATCCGTCTGAAGTGAATTCATGTATATGGATTGAGAAAGGATTTGCAAATCACTGTATTCTGTTTTTATGTATGTTTTGAGCAATGTCCCCAACCAAACACCTTGTAGATCACAGACCAGGCTAAATGCCATCCACCTGAAATTGAACCGACTATCGTGTACATGCTCTTCTGCACTCTAACTTTCAGCAGCGTTAAAAAGAGAGAAATAAGAAAAAAAAGAAAGAAGAAAAAAAAAATTAAGAAATAGAAAAACTATGCACTATAATTTACAAGTCAATGCACTTTAACTCTCACCAGCTCTCATCATTTGTGTCATTCTGAATAACTCTGTGTGCAAAATCCCGAAGATCAGCACTTATAGAAATGCTCAAACCACAATAATCAAATTATTTTTATCCACTGCACTGCTGCCACATGACCAGCAACCTCTATGGGTTAAATAATTTAATAATACATTCCAGATTGCAACAAATCAGCATAAGGATACGGTGGGTGTGTAGAATTTCTTTTTGGTGTGGGCTAGACTTTTGGAGATGAGCTGAGTTTCCACCTTCTGCCCTCGTATGATGATTTGCATCCTGGGCTTCAGGTAGAGGATACTGGTGTAAGCCTGAATAAGAGAAACACTAACATTTATTGGTTGCTTGTTATGTTTAGAGAATCAAACTTTGGATTTCTGAAGATTTTTACCCGCAGTGAATATCTGCTCTCAGGTATAGACGTGCCCCTCTCCATCCTCCTGTTCTGCTCTTCTGTGCTCTCATATGTGTCAATGGGGATCCGGATGTCGTATTGATTATATTCAAAGTTCAGTTCTAATTTTTTGGAAGATGTGGAAGATATTCTGCAATAGAACCCTTCAGTTCAGAACAGATCCAGTTCCTAAAAACAGTTTTCAGTTGAACAAAGTAGCTGCTCATATTTAACATACCTTTGCAGTATGCTTGTTTACGGTTGTTACCTGTATTCCCGTTTCCACCTGATTTCCTGGTTTCTCTCCTGCCTCTTGCCTTCTCCCTTCTTTTCCCCCCTCTGGCTGTTTCTCTCATTACAGGACCTCTGATTGATCCACACCTGTACTGCATCTCAGCCTTCATAAATCACACTACTAAGGGCCTGCAGAGAGGGCAGGATCTTTTCTACTGTCTATTATTCCACCATCACTGAACTCCTCATGTTCTACCATGAACCCCATCTGCTCCTGTTACACCCTGTGTCTCATCATAGACCTCACCTGACCTCTAACCTGGTCTGCCCATGTTCCATCATTGACTTTATCAGCTCTGTTACACCTGGTGTCCCATCACCTGACCTTTAACCCTCACAGACAGACCCCCCCCCCCATAAAACACAGACCTGACCTGTGCCTTCAGGACCTGCAGATTCTTCTCAGCTGCCACACCTCTCTCCTTCTGTCTCTTGCTCTAGCTCTCTCCCTGCTATTATTCTATGTGTAATTGTAATTGTCTTTTTCATATTTTTTTTCCCTTTATCCTACATTTGTAAGTCAATGTTTGGGTCCCAGTGCCATAACACAGGGGGGTTCACATACATGTACAGTCACCAAACACCAAAACATACTATAGGGTAGGTTGCTAAAAACAGAAAAGTATGTTGTTACTGACAATTCAGTGGTCTGTTTTGATATGTTATTATGCTCTTTATGACAAGATTTGGATACAGTATTACTACTGTGTAAGAATAATTGTACGCTTTGCTCTAGTAACATTCCTTCTTGTTGCCTAAACACCCCCACGACCTCTTCTTATCATGTGAAGGCATGCTCTCACCGGTGGACAACACCTTATATGGTAAACTATGTAGGTCACCTCACCCCTGACCATTTGCCTCAGGACGTAGGAGGTAACGTGGTCCTGTTCTTTGTCTCTCTTATCTTTACGACATCTATCTGTAAAAATACTGTTTGTATGCGACTATGAGCCGAGTTGTAGTGATTAAACCAAAACTGATTCTACTAGTATGGCTTCTCTACTAACTGCTCCCTAGCGCTGAGGTGTATGCTCGATCAACATAAGGAAAAAGCAAGTTGCGAGGTCGTGATGAATAGCAACAATTCTTACATAGTCCTACTCCAGAGTGATCAAGGTTTCTTGTTTATGACACCACTGCTACCAAAGGTGATGGCTGGCTGTCACTGGCAGAGCATTGTGACAAAATGGGCGCTGGGACAAAGGTAATTCTGCCAAGCACCTGCAAGTGGTCAAGGTAGAGACAAGGATGTGTATTGAAGGCTCCACCTGTGTCTGGACAACGAAACTGCGGGAGCTGCTCGTGCTTGTTGGTGGATGAAATGATTCTCTTTACTGATGGTCTGTCTTGGAAGTCTGAAGTTCCCTCACAGAACCCCTGCTTTCAACATCTCCTAACAGCTAGGACAGAATGGCCTAGATGGTGTGCAATTCGTCAAAACATCCATCCTCTTTCTCTCAGTCCAATGATGCTATCATTATCAGCCAGTCAACTGGGCAAAATGTCTTCGGGTGTCTGGTCTTACAGGCATGTCTAGCAGTCAACAATCTCTCACCAAGAGGTACACTACCCAAGAATAGCATCTGAGAGCCTTTTTAAAGGGCAGCAGGGAAAGAAATTTGTGCCTCCTTGTGGCAAAACCCGTGTCTTATCAAAACAAACCTGTAATCCTTTACATATCTGCCTTCTTCTGTTATTTTTTGTCAAGGAGTAAACGATTATCATATCATTTCATACAGTTTCATTTGATTTCAAAAACTCCTTGATTATTTTTTTTGTCAATGAGTGTATATAGGAAATTGAACTTTAAGGAAGTTTAATTTAATGCAAATTTTATGTGTGACCTCCTTTCCAAAAACCCAAACGGCTCATTTTCTTTGATGGTAACTGCAGTCCTAGTGTAAATAGATCATCAGTCATGTTTTGCATGCGAGTACTAGCGGATGGACCAGGTTTGGAAACGGTGAAAAAAGACAATTGATAGTTAAAGGTAAGTCATTTTTATTAATTATATTAAATGTAAATGTATTAGGAGAAGCAGTATGAGCATTGTTGTGGCTATACGTCCGTGGACCTTTTCCGTCCCTCATGTTTTACAAATTACTAGTCTAAGATGCCTGAAACACTCATATATGGATTGTGGCACCAGCTGCTTGTTTTGTTGTTAAAACATATAGCTGTATGCATACTGTTGCTGATAGTAACTTCTTTGTTGTGATGCTTGATTTCTCAGCAAGCTTCTTCACTGAATGTGCCACTGTGATGCCAATGAGTGCTGTGCTTAGAATGCTCCATTACGACATCCGGTAAGGCATGGACCTGTAGTGATTCCCTTCTATTGATAGCAGTAGATTGGTTAGAGTTTGTTTGTATGTTTGCTTGTTAATTTGGTGGCACGTCTGCATCGATGGTGTATAATAAAGGATTAAATACAAGTTTACATTTACACACTTATCAATCCAAGCAATTGTGGGATATGCATCTTGTTCAGAGACCCAACTGAGGTAGCTTGACAGTGATGGGATTTGAACCCTGGACCTTCTGGTCCACTTGATTAAAATTAAGCACCATAAAAATGAATCTAATATTGAAGTTTCGAAAAACAAACAATAAAAAACTGAAAGATTAACCCAGCATGCTCAGTGGTTTATGACTGGCAGTCTGTATAAAGCACACAGCATCTGGTTTTTATCTGTTGTGCCTCATCATTAATTCTTTATTACTTAAGGGTTGAACAGTTAGAAGCAGGCAAATATTTGCTATAAGGTGAAGTGACTAATGATATGTAAACCCACAAACAGCAGTGCTTGGTCATCATGGGATTTTTGGTGTTGGACTGATTCAGAGGGAATTTAGGTTTGCGTTATTTGGGTGCAAACCTCCTTCGATGCATGGCCTAAAACGATGGATCACAGCAGGGCTGGTAAAACGATGACTTGGCAATGCTTCAAACAACAAAGCTATTGCCTGGAGCCAGCTAAAATAGCATCCAGTCAAGCCAGACTACACCAATAGATGTCTTCGCCTTGGCTTTATGAACAATGACATTGGCTTGCTAATGGAACTGCTATAACTTCAGTCTTGACAAGTGGAGTTAGCAGAGAGAAGCAGAAATTGACTTCCTTGTAATCCAGAACTTGCATTACGCCAGCTTGAAACAAATATGCTTTATAGCAATGTTGGCTCTCAGTGTAGCGCTAGTACACACGGACACTTCAGCGTAATGAAATCTTTCAGCTCGCACATCTTGAGAGAAACTAAAGCAATACCAGTAATTAGCTGTATGACAGAGAGATGTCATATAATTGAGTTTGATCTCTGTGACTTATGGGTACGGTTAGGTTCGATGGAAAAGCCAACTGAAGAAATAATAGTGTACATGTGGCTGGCATGGTCTTATCCCGGCAGGTTTTTCTCATTTCACTTTTGATGACCGTTATTGTATTGCGATCACAATGTGACTAGGACAGATTGTTTTCATGTCTTACAGGCCTAATCCTTTCCCACCTGACCTCAGGTAGCATTTTATTTTCTCCTCCTGAAGCGGCCGCCGTCAACTCCCGTTCCCCGCACCTGCTCCTGACCTGGCTCGAAATTTCTCTCCAAAGCTTGTCTCGCCTGTGGCAGCATCAGGGCCCTGACAGCAGGCATCACAATGCATTATGTCTGTATTCACAGGGATTGGAAGCAGGGGAGGAGGACCTTCTGTTTTCAGCTCAGTGCTATCAGGTGAAAGGATGATCTCTGAAATGTGATGGATTGCCAAGCTGCTATAGTTTGGGAGCTATTCAAAAGTAAGTTTAAGCCTTATATTTTCCTGTTCTCTCAAATCTACATGATTTTCTCATGGTTGGTTGTCATAAAATGGAAATAAACATGTAAAGACAATTTAGCCAACGGGGATGCTGAAACTCCAAACTATACCTATTTCCTAGCAGGATTCGGATCAACAACTCTTTCTGGGATCTTCAAAAATCTCCTCTGTTCACACCATGATACTTCCACACCTGTATTGGGAAGATCAGACTAGGTCGCTATTTTATTACTACAGGGTGCCACTTACGCCTACCTGCTTTTCATCCCATTGTTGAAACCAGATTCTTGACGACGTGTCCTGTGAGTTTTTGACCCTGTGTGTGTGTGTGTGTGTGTGTGTGTGTGTGTGTGTGTGTGTGTGTGTATATATATATATATATAGGTGAGGTTTACACTGGTTAACTGTTGATAAATGGAAACTTGTAATACTAAAACCACATTCTTTATGGTTTTATATATGTTTTTGTAAAGAAAGCGTAACTCTGAAACTGACATAAAAAGGAATATACTCGTGATAGCTTTGACTAGGACAAACACGTGTGTCTTGTTTCTTCTCTTATCCACAGAACCACAGTGTTAGCCTGTGTTTCACTTGTTGTCGACCCAGATTTCCCCTAGGTCTGGTGCCGGCAACATGAGCAATAGCTGAAACTCGACAGTTAAAACTGTTAACTAACAGTGTGGTCATCATGTCAGCTGTGTGGAGTTATTTTAAGCTCAAGCACCAAATCCTAAAGTACCGAAACAAATCCTATTATGTTATTCGCTTATTTTGACCAAAATTTCGCTTAATCGGACCAAAGAACGTGTACACTATGTAATATCCGTAAAGAAACTCTTCGTCTCTGGCATTATTACCCGAAAACTACAGAGTTTCTCCCCAGCCCTCTACTGCCACCTACAGGTCTTTGCCTAATATTTCCATTTACTACAAAAACAAGCCACAAGTCGCCACTAAAGCGTGTCAAATCACACTGGATAAGTTCTTCAAACGTTGACTGGAATTTAATAAGAATTTGTTTTTTACAGTATTATGCGTCGCATGCTGAGTACCTATACATTGTGTTGTAGATCGTTTCGAAAAACTTGTTTGCAACTTTATTTTTCAATGAACAAAGTTCGTAAAAAACAGTATTTCTGTTGCTTGTACTTGTAAACACTGTTCTTGCAGTGTTTATACGTTCATTATACGTGTAAATCGTACAATAATTAGACCAGCCAGTTATTAGGACCAAAACGATCGCGTCCCGAAGTGATCTGATTAACCGGAATCGACTGTATTTCTTGCAGTGCTCACCACATTTGCGACATTCCGCAGTGGCTTAATGTGTGGAGGCGTAAAAAGGGTGAGAGGAGGGGTGTTTTCTGCATTGGAGCTAAGCAGTCTGGTCTGCATAACCAACCTGCAGTTTCCCTCAGAGGTAAAGCAAGATTACATACACAGACATGTTAAAGTCTGGATGCATACTACAGTACATCAGGCTATCTACCTCCATTACACAGGAGCAGGAAGCTGATAGAGCAGAGCACCCCATGTCACCCACCACATTAACCCTACTATGGGAGAGGAGTGGGCACAAGCTCAATAATGGACTATGTACAGGACCTCCAAAACATTACGACCGTTGTTCACCGGATCTCCAGGAACCAACCATGGGGTGCAAGCAGGGGTGCTGATGATGTGCGCTCTATGGTCAAGCTGCTCAGCACCAGAGCAAGAGTGGCAGGAAGAAATGCTGATGACGCCAACTATTGGGTGGTTCTGACTGTTGTGTGCAAACAACTGCACAATTGCAGCTCTATATCCAGTTCAGATGAGGTGCAGGTTGATCATGGTACACTAAGATCCCCATGCTCCATACTGCCCCCTCAAAGACAGTGCCCCATGGAAAGTAACTGACCCTAAAGTGGTCCAGTCGGTAAACAGACATACACATACTATAGGCAGACTGTATGATTTACTAATATGAGCAATTTAATAAACTAGATGTCCAAGCTAATGTGTTATTTTCAATTGTGTCTTTTGGGCTGGCTGTCACTGGTGACATCTGGCCCTTGAAGAGGGGGCTGTGTGCCACCAGCAGTCTCCCCCAGACGGTGGAGGGTGAAAGTGGCATCCATCATGCATTGCAGGTTCAGTATGCTTATATCATTCCGTTTATTTTTCTTTGATTGCAAGTCCATGATGTGTTTCATTACATGTACTGTATATAGTTATCAGTTTGTTCTATTCTCCTGTAAAGTTTTATAAAACACTGCTGTTTTTGGGTCAGTTGGGTAAAACCTCCTAGTATACAGAGGAACACTGGTCAGAATAAGGTAGCTCTCTCCTCCTCACTCTCTGTTTTAGCCTTGCACCATTCTCAGCTCTTGTAAGACCCATTTCAGAGTTACAGACCAGTTCTATAATAAATTCAATATTCCTGGTCTGGTCTTCCTGTGTCTGCTGGGATGCTACATTCTGTGGTATGCTGCCATATTCAGAGAACATTTTCCCTGTAGCAACTGACACGATTAAAAATGAATGTTTTAGGCAGTTACATGATTAAGTACAACAATATCTGACCTAAAAGAGTCATTTTGCTCACTGACTGACTGAATGATTCATGCTGAAATGTTAAAGTAGTTTTGGACTGAAGCTGCTCGAAGTAGCAGTACTCTAATTTGTGGCATACAGAAGAAATGCAGAGCACCAATACAATAAACATGCATCAGAGATGGAGTCTGAAGCCACTAGCTTTTTGCCAGTAGAAGGTTTGTTCTACAATTATTCCCACATCATAGGCTAAAAATAGTTGTTGTTGCAAGCAGACTCACTTTTTCTCGTTTTAACATATTTTGGTCATGTTCATACAGCAGCTAAATATGTGCCAGCAAGTGTCAGTTCTCTATACATCAAAAGTTTGATTATGAGAGCCAGCCAAAACATAACTGAACACCAGCAATGTTCAGATACCTCTGAACTCATGAAGTTAAGCAGTGTAGAGCACTAGACATGGTAGCCATGGTATTCCACAAGTATTAAAGCTGTTAGATTATTTAAATATATATTAGCATTAATCATTATAATTAATCAAATGTTTTGCTTAGCCCTAAACAAATTCCAGGACCACCTGCGATAAACGAAAATCCGTGAAGTAGGGAAGCTATATTTATTGAAGTATTTAGTATTTTAGTCGTTGAACTTGCAGAACGTTTGGGTAACATCGTAGGGCTTGAATGACTTTAGTCTATAATGAAACTTTCACAAACAGTGAACACAAAACCGCAGATAAAAACTTGTCATGTTGGCAAGTAGAGACTCAGGCGACCGATGCTCTAGTGTTACTTCTCGTTTTTGGTGAGTATTCATCCGCTGAGTAAATACACTTTTTACTGTAAATCGTAATATTTTATGATTTATAACATTTCTTGTGCAGATCGGGTTCCCCGTGAAACAGCGAAAATCCGCGATATAATTTCTATATTAATATTTATAGAAAACCCGCGATGCGAGTGCAAGACACAAGTCCGCAAAAGGTGAACCGTGAAGTGGCGAGGGAACACTGTATATACTGTATATATATATATATTTGTGTCACGACCCTCCCGACTAATGCTGATTGGGAAAATGGACGAATATAGAATTCTGTGAGAGCTGTGTCGCCCATGCATTGTCGGCCCAGCCACGTCTAGTCTTGTTTAAATACGACAAAGAAGAGATGACTGTGACTGTATAATATACAATTCCAACTTTAATGTCATTTTTAATAAATAAGAAACCAGTGATTACGACTACAATTCTTCATTCAGCTTCACAGAACAATTTCAGTGAGTTGACAAATTCACCCCATTCTTGCAAACATACACACTTAATTACATTGTTATTTGACACCTTGTTCAGAATAGCAATGCCTGTTGCACTTAATTGTAATTGGTTTACCCCAAATATGAATTTGTTCCTATTGCAGTACAGATATTCAGAGAGTAATAAGATTAGGACTACTGGGCGTTTAGTAAACAATATCTCATAAATCAGTACATTTATCAAATAATCCGTAAAAAACTAACACAAATCGACACAAATTTTTTGGGGGCAAATTTCTCATTGTCACCTTTGGAAATTTCAGCATTGTGCTTAAAGAAACATTCAAACTCAGAAAGACGAACACACACTCACACGCATAGAAAAAACATGCAAGATCACAACAGCACATGTGACAGACTGAAATATGCACACGGTACATAAGAAACCCGGCAATGAAAGCATGCAAAAAAGGAAGACGCCACCCCACGTACCCACAGCATTTTGTATATGTTAAAGAAATTGTGTATTTGTTAGAATGAGTGTGCAGGCAGGGATTTATTTTGGCAATTAACATACGAATCCTAATGAGCCGTGATTGATATGTGCTTTGGTTTATGTGGCATTAAAAACATGGCTTTTGGTTAAAACCTGGTGTGGTGTGAAACAGGAAGGAACACATTCTTTTGAATAGCTTATAATCTTAACCAATCGTAATGCAGCATATAGGATTTCAGCAAGTCACAAATCACAAATTCACACACCATGATCAGTGACGGTATATGAGCATAATGCTTTCATCTACATACTATTATTCACTAATTAAGGGAAGCTCATCTTCTTGCCTGAAGTCAAACAGCATATTGTATAAAGAACCCATTCTGAAGTCAAACATTTACTACAGAAGCCTAGCTCGGATTTCTCTCGCTCTCGTGCGATCTAAGAGTCCCACTGTGGTGAGCTTTGAACTGTGCTGGCTTTTCTTCCCAGAAATCAATCACAATCACAGGTCCCCAAAGAACTGTCCTAATATCTGAGTGCTGATCCCGGACCATTTTTTGCCAGCTATGTCCTAATGAGCACTGTTAGATGAGCAGCATCAGCACACTTCAGATGATGAGAGTAGGACCTCCCAATAACGTCTAACTACCTGCATTTTCTCACATTCTGCCCTGTGTCAAACCTGCACAACTGCTTTAGCATGTGATCATTTTCAAATAAACAGAACACTGAATAGAAATAATGGCAAATAGAAAAAAGTTTTGCAGATGAAAATGGTTGAAAAAACCCCGAAAAAAACTTGAACCCTTTTTACCGCCCCCCCCCCATTCTAAGTATGTAAGTATCTTGTAACTAGTTCATTATGATGCACAGAAATGTGTGTTTGCAATATTTGAAAACTTCATTCTATTTATTTAATCAGCAAAGAACATTTTGACCAGGGGTGCTTGTACTTCAGTTCAAACATATTTGCTTTCTTGCCACCATTTCTTCCCATTCGGTTACGAAATTCTAAACCATAAAGCCATGGGCCAGAGAGAGACATAGTGAGGTTCTACTCCCACCGTAGTGCACTGACCCCATGCAACACCACGAGAAAGTCAAAGACTATTTGAGCTGTTGCCTAGCAACAAGAAGCATTAAAATATTCATGCTGCACAATACCATGTAGAAAGAATGGTGTCATGTAAAAAGTCAGTCGGCTTGACAACGTAAAAGTTATGCCCCCAGTACAGACCTACACAAGATTTGCAAAATGTGGTCATGTGGTTTTCAGTAAAAGGTTTTCTTGTACTTTTAACAGATAACAAGGAAACAAAATGACAGATCTTTATGTACAGTACTGTGGGAATGTCTTGAGGCCACCATTAGATTTGTTGTTTTAGGAACGATATAATGACCATATACAGGGGTTGGACAATGAAACTGAAACACCTGTCATTTTAGTGTCGGAGGTTTCATGGCTGAATTGGACCAGCCTGGTGGCCAATCTTCATTAATTGCACATTGCACCAGTAAGAGCAGAGTGTGAAGGTTCAATTAG
>JAVSBV010154242.1:0-15061 GCA_033117975.1 Parotocinclus spilosoma
CTGCACTATCTTTCTGCGCAACAATGGTGGAATTGGTGATCCTCTTACCATCTTGGCTTCTGAGAGACACTGACACTGAGAAGCTCTTTTTATACCCAATCATGTTGTCAATTGACCTGATTAGTGTTAATTGGTCTTCCAGCTGTTCGTTATATGCTCAATTTCCTTTTTCCAGCCAATTATTGCTACTTGTTCGAACTTTTTGGGGATTTGTTGACACGTATTTTTCCTTTAAAATGTTACATTTAGATTAAACTTTTGATCTGTCATTTATGTTCTATTACAAATAAAATATTGACATTTGCCATCTCCACATCATTGCATTCAGTTTTTATTCACAATTTGTTCATTGTCCCAACTTTTTTGAAATCCGCTTTGTACAACATTAAGTGGGGAAAATAAGTATTTGATACACTAATCATTTTGTAAGTTTTCCCACCTACGAAGAATTTAATCGTAATTTTTTATCTTAGGTACACTTGTGAGGTACACAAACTGTGAATATTTAAAAATCCAGAAAATCACATTGTTTTATTTCTATATAATTAATTTACATTTCATTGCTACCAATCAACAAAAATTCTGGTTCTCACAGACCTGTCAGTTTTTCTTTAAGAAGCCCCTCCTATCCTGCACTTACTACCTGTATTAATTGCATTGATTTTTATTTCGTTTTGACTTTTTTTTTCAAATTCAGTTAGTTTTAATTAGTTTTAAGGTTGTGTTTGCTATTTTTTATTAGTTATTATTATTTTTTATTGCTTAGTTTTAGTTTAGTTTTCATTAGTTTTAGTGTTAGTTTTATCATACATTCGGTTATTTTTCAGGTGCAGGACCCAAAAAGTGCAAAATGTGTGTAATACTGCTGCGGAAAATATTCAATATCAGCTTAGGACATAAATGGAAATGATACGATACGATACAATACAATACAATACAATACAATACAATACAATAGATATATAGTATTAACTAACCAGCAGCTTGGCCGACAGTGAAAGCACTGCATTATGGCCGTTTGGTTCCCGGTGCTACCTAGCTGGGATGTAGCTTCTCTTTCGGGGGAGCTACTCAGAGCTTGTCAAGGTACTCACAATTAGCCCTCTTATGCGAGCTTCTCAAATGGACTTTGAGATTCATGGGGTTTTTCCCCTTAAAAAATATTCCACATATTTTATCACCCGTTTCCACTACAAGACGCCTGCTTTTATCATTTTCCCACTCATATTCAAAGAAATCCCATATAGGACCGCTAGCACGGTGAGCATCAACAGACTGTAAGCAAGCAGGGCCATCAGGCATTATGTGGTGCCGTAAACTGCTGGCAGGTAACGTAAAACTGTTGAAAAAAAAACGATTTCACATCAGTTCTTAAGGCTTATAAATAAATTGACAAACACGAAAACTAAGGGTATTTTACATATAATTTCAGTACGATTTAGTTTGTTTTGTAAACACATAATACAGTTTCAGTTAGTTATCGTTTTTCTATTTTAATTATCATTTTTATTTATTTCAATTAACGAAAATGTTTTTTCAATTTTAGTTTTTGTTATTTCGTTCGTTTTCGTTAATGATAATAACCCTGGTGTGGAGAATTGTAAAACAAAAATGAACGACAACCCCATACTGTTGCACAGCTTAAGATGTGCTGGCAGGAAAAATGCGACAAACTAGAACTCGACACACTAAATCGCTCGGTATTCTCCGTGCCAAAATGTCTCTTAAGTGTGGTGAAAAAAATTAACATTGCAAAATGGTAAATGCTTTACCATCCTAACTTTTTTAGAATTTGTTGCAGGTCTGAAGTGCCGGAATGGATGTTTATTAACAAATGAAATGAAGTTCCCTAGACAAAACTATCTCAGGTTTATACTGTCTGCAATCAAATAAAAGTGAAAGTAAATATAAGAAACACTGTATGTTTTTATTATATGCATTTATACTGTGCCAACTTTATTATGGGTTGTACAAATATGTGCAATCCATCACAGCCTCTGATTTTAGATAATTATGTTTTAGTGAAATATTAGTTCCTAAGGCATAAAATAATGACTGTGCTTATGCCAAAGCTGTCTGGCTTTAGCAGTGAAGCACTATTTGCACCAGCCTTATGCTGACTCCAGTTAAATGAATAAGTGTTTGTGTTTAGAGCAGTTAGCAGCAATGTGTGTGTGTGTTTGTGTGTGTGTGTATGTGTGTGTGTGGGGGGGGTGCTTTATCTGTGAACACAGCTCCTTCCCTACTGAAGCACAATCCATAGAATAAGGTGTGTGATTATTGGTGTCACCGTACAATTAGTCATTTGTTTGTATGAGGAAAGGCAGATTTAGAGGCAGGTGATATATCTAACTAATTTTCTAGCCAGAGACAGTGGCCACATGTCAAGTGACATTTTACTAATATGAAATTAACAGTGAGTACTAAAATTATTAATATTAGCTAATGCTAGGCAATGAAAGTTACCACTGTTAAGATTTATTTCCACAGCTGGTACACCCAACAAATCCATAAGACACATAAATAGTTTGAACCAACAATGGAAGCTTCTGGTCAGTAGTCCAGTATTATAGCTAAGCACTGTAACCACTGCACTGTTTGACACTACACTGCACACTGCACTGAATTGAATGGACATCTAACATGATACTACTGGGGCTGTGATGCTATGCAACTGACTGTTATTACCTCTTAACTCTTACTACAGGTTTGTATTTTCAAGCAGAGAGATGCTTCAATAGCTAACTAAGTTAGCATGCTGAAACCGCAATATTGCTGCAGCATCATGGGTAATGTTATATAGTTATTTAATAGTCAGTTATAGTTATTAGTATTTAATTCACCACTCTGTATACAAACATATATGTTATAGCAGAAGTCTCAGTTCTGTTTAAGGGAGGTTGTACAAAGTATTCAGTGCAGTGGTGCTAATAATTGTGGCACATTAATATAAAAATAATTATTTATCGAGCGGAGACTTAAGATAAGCAAAATGTAATCCAGAGGCATTACTGAGAAACCCAGCACTGGCGTACCTGTAGGTGGAGTGGTGATATGTGTACAGGACGCACGGGCACTGAGGGTGTGTGAGTTCGTTTTGGACTCCGGACTCAGAGGCACAGACAAAAAGTGGCTGAGGTTGTGAGGATGAGTTTGACTTTGAGCCAGACAGGGCAAGCTGCGTCGAGATGGCTTCAGGCTCTTCTCCTTTAAGATCTCACTGATACTGCTGTGCATGCCTGTGGAGTAAAATAAAAATAGAGACAACGGGGCAATGAGTGAGAGGTAATTTATTTCAGCAAACAAGTTAATTCCATAATTAAAGCCATATCACATTTAACCAAATAAGATCACAGATTACTTCAGCAATAATCATTGTGTAGTATTTACCACATACATATATTTATAGACAAATCTAGCAGATCAAAACAAATACAGCATTTTATTTTGTAAAAAAGCTTGTCATCAACGACTCCCCATAAGCATCCTCCAATACTTACATTGTTTTTGTAATAGAGAGGTTGTTAGGAAGCTCTCAGATATTAATAAATCCCTCATGAGTTGAGTTATAACACCCAAAAAGATCTAGGGTAGCATCTGTTAACTAGTGTCCCAACTGACAAAGTGATGCAAAGTCCATAGCCCCAAATGCACTTAGACTTGTCCATCACAACATGCAAATAAACAAAACGCAACCTCCTGTGATGTCAATAAGACAGACAAAAAATAGAACAGAAGATATTTAACTCTTAGAACTGAAGATAAGACCACAGTGAAGACAACTTTACTTTGACGTGTTTCTTATTTTTCAATACGTAGAATATATTTAAACTCCCTACCAGAATTTTAAGCATTTTTTTTGGGTTACCAAATAAAGTAACATTATGTACTGTATACTGCTAGCTATACTGCCTGTACAGTGTTTGTTAAACAAAAGAAAAATATCGACACATGACTAATTGGTAGTTGGTTATGCAGTATTAGCAAAATTATGATAAATAACCAGGAAGGCCAAACTAAAATTGTAATAAACTAAAATATGTTTATAAAGTTGACTGCCAAACCGTTCAACTTTCAACATTTGCTTCATTTGCCATGGCGAGAAATGCATCAGCTTGGTGTCATGACTTGATATACTAACAATGATTTACAATATAACAAAAGAATCTGAATTGCTATCTATTCACATATATACTCAAAATAACTACTAAAAACACACACAAAGGGTGGCTATTAGATGATTTTTACTTGACATTTTGCTAACTAGTTACCTTTGTAATTAGTGCTTGTATACCACCGGACCAGACAATCTGGCCATCTGTAAGTACATGTATACAGTCACAGGGTTCAATGTGTTGTCCTTCAAGCTTGTTGAGCTGCCCAGTGATGTTGTCTGTTTCTATAAGATAAAAAGTTCAAGAAGATGCCTGGGTTCACACGTCTTTGGGGAAAGAACATTACATCTCACCCTTTGAGCTTAGTAACTGTAGTGTGATAGCAGAGACAGACATAACAGGTCCAAATTAGCTTTACTTATATATAATGTAATAAAAATCAGGAAAACAAATGGCATTTAATCCTGATTTCTCTCTCAACATATTGATTGGAATTGCTTATAGTAAGTAATGCATTGTGATAGTGAGGGATTCCTGGTGCTGACTGAGCTTTACGATGATGAACTTGCTTTTGCTTGTTCAGTCATTTGTTGAATAGCCTACGATAATGGTGAACGTGTGTACTTCTTCTCCTAAGCATAGTTTCAGCTGCTGTATATTGCAGAACTCTTCTCACAGTGACCTTCAGTGAACTGATCTATCACCGCTGTTTCTTTTCTCTTGTGCAGACACTCTACAGTGTTTGCATTGTCTTTTGTTGCTATCCTTTCCGTCCCACCTACTATATTCAGGGAAAGCCTTATGGAAACCCATGCCATAATGGTGGCTGAAAATGCTAATTCATTGTAGTGCAAACTTGCTGCCGTTGCCAGAGAAAGGAATAGGGGAGGCTTTGGGAAAGAGACAGCGAGAGAAAAAGAGAGACATGCCTGTGCTCTAATCTGTTACAATTATGAAACAACTGAAATGGGTAAGCAGGACCCAATATGAGATAAGTGGAAAATAACACAGATGCATTTCTAAACCATTAGCCCTGTACGTGGGCGTCTGGGATGATAACAGTGTCATTTGTTCATCACCTTACAAAGCGAATACCTTCCTGTGCTTACTGTGCTGAAGATGGGCTTAATTTGCACTTCCAATTTCAATACTAAAATGAGACTTTAAGAGACTTTTACTCCTCCTACATTACTGAAATCAAAACCAGCAAAAAATGTGTTGTATTTATGCAGGGCCGATAAGTCAAACAACCACTTGCACAGTAAACAGCACGTCATACACTATTGTAATGTATTTGCATAGGTGCTCATAGCTGTTTTCAGATACTCTAGTGACAACTTCTTGACATTTTGCCCAGAGATTATGGACAGTTCCCCAGCATATAAGAATATCTCAGTTTATAGTAATCTAGTAAAATGTCCCTATACACTCAGTTCATGACCTATATGTTTGGACAGACCTCTATCACTCATTGTAGAATATTGCAGACACATGGAGGACAGGCAAACTAAATTCTTTTAGGAAAAGTATTATGTCTGTAGAAAGACATTTTTGATTTGTGGTTAACATGTATTTATATTTTCATATAACCCTAATCCTATTTTTTTTTTATTATCGGCTTATAGGCTTTTACCAGTCATAGAAATTTAATTCTGGGTTATTTTCCTAAAAGAAACACAATTTTATCAAAATCTCACTCAACGAGCTGTCTCTGCTACTTGGCTGCTACAGCTTCCCTGCTGATTTTAACACAAGTCTCTTTGTAGGGACTGACTTCTACCAACCTCTCACTAAACTCTTCCTTACAAGGTGCAACTAATATGGTTGACACCACAGCCCAGTAACAAACATGGAGAGATTTCATATAATTCTAATTACCAATTGCAATGTTTTCTTATTCTAGTTTTCTTCTAGGGTGTGCAGGGCCTAAGAGAGATACACTGTGATAATGCCAATTTTATATATTTTTTAAATTTATGACTATTATATATCATTGTGTTCTCTTTACTGTGAAGGGCAGAGCTTTACTTCCAGCAATCTGTTGTACAGCTTGAGCCAACCGTGACCACGTATGACCTGCAGAGATGCAGCTGGAACCAACCCTGGACTACTAAGTTCTGTCCAGCAGAGGAAGGTACAGTAAAAGCGAGTGCTGCACTGTCACCTCAATCTAGTGGAGGCAGCAAAAAAGGGATGGTGTGGGCTGACTTGGCATGATCTGAAAACCCACATGTTGGCTATTTTAAAAGGCATATCAGCTACAAAAATGTAAAGATTTAATATCATAAATAATATTGCCTATATATTACCCTTCAACAGTATTTTGGCCTCACTGTTCCAATACTTTTGGAGAGGAGTGTATAGCGTTTACAAGTTTTTACATTACATATATAACAAACGAGCGTGCATGTAACAACAGGTTTTGGTTAGATTTAAACTTTAGACTTAGATGTTTTAGTGACTGCTTCCGATGGCTGTTGCCCGCTTGCTCTGTCATGCCTTTGGCCAAATAGCCAGAACTAAAGTCCCCACACTAAGATTTTCTTCAACTACCAGTGCGGCTCCAGTCAAGCTGTTCTTCTGTCATCTGTTCCTTTTACCGTTACTGAGACCACATACTCCTCCCCATCGCCGGGTGACTGAGCATGCCATGTCATTGATGTTCCTGCTGAGGACACGGATACTCAAAGTGACTGGATTAAATAATTCCAATACCCACTATGTTAGGCCAGACTGTTTTTATTGCTTGTTTCGCGGATCCGCCGACGATCATATTTGAAGAATACCAACAAAATAACAAACAATTTTTTTTTGTATTTCTCGGATCCGCCGCAGCACCAATGGTTGAAATTTAAAAATTCAAAAAATATTTTTTTACCATTACATTTTTTCCAGATTCACTTTAATTTAATTGTAGGCTAAATAAATTTTATTTTAAAATAAAAATGCAAGTTTATTTTTTCCTCCTTCCTTGTATTGATTCCACTTGAAAAGTGCGGAAATATATATATATATATATTTTTTTTTCCTCCCTCCTCAGTAGATTCTAAAGTAGGGACATCCCAGGAACAAGCAATTTAAAAAAACTGGCCTTATTAGACAGTATTTATAATAAACACTATTGACTTATAATCAAAAATCTTCTTTATTTTATTTTACTCTCCCTAATATTATACTCTCTTTTTTTTAGTATAGTATGATTTTTTTTATATTTATTTAATTTATTATATTTCTGTAAAATATGCCCTATCTTTTAAATTTTATATCTAGTGTCTGTGTACATAATCTTACTAAACTTATGTAAAATTATGTAACTTAGTTTAATTAGTACATAAATCATCTAGGCTCCCCAAGGAGGTTGTGAGTCTAAATGTGGGCCTAGATATTTGTAAAGCTCTATAGACATAAATTTGACTTGATTCCCTGCTTGTACCATGTCTATGTGTTCACTGCACACTTAAATTATATTTAGTCCACTTGTATGCAAGAAAATAACTTTAAAAAAAAAACCTTTGGGATAAATTATGTTTAAATCTATATCAGTTTCAATGTTTCTCATGTGCATGCAGTAGTTTCCGGGAAATAAATAATAGGAAGTTTTGTGTCTTGTGTGCAGGCGTTTTCAGGTGTACGCATAATTCAATAGTTTTTTGTTTTTTTAAATTAATGTTTTCACATGTTCAGGTTTGGGGGAAAATAAATATGATAAACTACAGGAAAATATGTATGGCAAGAAATCTAAGTGAGAAATATGAAAAAGGTGAAGTTAGAAAAAGGAAAGTAAAGAAAGGTAATACAAATACAGTACAGCCAAATAAATATCACCTTTAGAAGAAAGATTAAATCATTATCCTTAGTTTGTTGATTTAGTTCAGTTACTTATCATTTTGAATCATTTATAACTATTCCTTTTGTTTAAAGGCATTTTTAATTCATCCATTTGTTTGAATTTCCCACCTTTTCCCTGCTACACCATATAGGAGTGATTGCGCATAGTTCATATAAGATCCAGATCCAGGTCATAATGTCCATGGATTCCAGGACAGTTGCACATGTCACAGCAGAGCACAGGTAAAAATGGGATGAGGCAACAACAATACTGTACTGTACTGTATTTAGTCAATAATACAGTCAATAATGTTTACTTAATAGTAGTTAGTCAGTATTCAATATTTAGTAAACAATAGTCCACTACATTATCCCATATAACTTTGTTGAGGGTCCCCGCTTTGCTCTCAACTCTGCCATAATTTTTTAATCTTTAATTCCATAGGATTACAAAACCTTTCCTTCATATTCTGTTCCATGTTTTGATTATTCCAGCACACAGCTAAGCATTTTAAATGTACATTTTCATGCCGCAAATCTCTGCTACCACTCCCAAACGTTCTATTGGATTCATATCCAGGGATTGGGGAACCACTGAAGAACAATACATTTATTGTCATGTTCAAGAAACCAGTTTGAGATGACTTTATGGCATAATGCATTTTCATGCTGGACGTAGCCAGGTAACCTTTTGCACCCTGAGATGCTTTTCTGCTTCTGCAGAATAGTTTTCTGAGTTAATGAAGCCATTCAGTCAACTTAAACCAATCTGGCCATTCTCCCTTGACCTCCCTCATCAACAAGACATTTCTGCCCAAAAAACTGCTGATCACTGGACGTTTTTAGCACCATTCCTGATTAATCATCAGAAGCTTCTGAGTGTGAAAATCCCAGGAGATCAGTGATTATAGAAAATGCAAACACAATCCAACACTTCTGGCACCAACAAACACACCACAGTGCAGATCCCTGAGATCACATGCTAGCCTATATCTGCATGATTTAATGCACTTCACTGCTGGCACTGATATAATCAGACTGTTAATCTTTGGTTTGGGCTGAGAAACTGTTTAAAACTGGTTTAAAAGTTGACATCTCATTCTGTGTGTGTGTCCGTATTTTGGTACTCAGAGCTGTCTTGGGGATTTAATATTTGCCAATTTGTATTCTGCTTATTCTTTATTTAAACTTTAGGGGTCACAGCCCTTTGTATTTCTACAATTAAAGACTGTAGTCCATCCGTTTCTCTAAATACTTTGTCCTCCCCTTTAAGATGTTCTCTAATGGTCAGGATCCTCACAGAATTACCACAGATCAGCCACTATTTGAGTGGTGGATCATTCACAGCACTGCAGTGACACTGATGTGCTGATGGTATATGTTTAGATCATATGATTGGATCCAGCAAAGTAGTGCTGCTGGAGTTCACTCACTTTTCAATGTAATCTTATTGTTCCTCCTTGTAAATTTAGAGCCATTTGTTGTTGCACAGTTTCTGTTAGTCATTCTCAAATTCTTCATAAGTGCTCACAAGATGCTCCCTACAGGATGCTGACGACTGGACATTTGTGGTGGACTATTTTTGCTACAGTAGTGACACTGAGGTACAGCACTACTGCGTCTGATCAACTTGTATCAGTGAAACACACACCAACATACCACTACCAATTCAGTGTCACTGCAGTGCTGAGAATGATCCACCACTCAAATAGTACCTGATCTGTGGACAAAGTAAAGGTGACTAACAATACATCAAGAAATAGTTCACCTATAGTATATAACTGTAGAAATACACAGTGCAGTGAACATATCCACTGAAGAATGTTTAAGACTTACTCTTTGTGTTTCTGTAAAAAAAAACATAGCAGGGTACAGAAAAAAATACATGTTATCTAAGACAACTAAGTACACAATAATTTATGGATCTGTTATCTGTTATATGTGCATTTATGTGGTGAAATTTTCCATTGTCTCATGACTCACATAGAAAGTATTATTTTGTTCACAAAGTCATCTTAGTCATCAAATAGCCTGAGCAAGAAACTTACACTGTTTAATGTGGCTGATATGCAGAAGAAATGCACGGACAAAAGTATGTGAAGGGGTACAGTGAGGGTTTTGCAAAATACTGGCAAAATACTGGGAGTCCAAGCTAGTCAAACTCAATTTCACTGAAATTGTGATGCAATGGTAAGTTCATTTTAAAGTCATCATGCAAAACCACAGTCACTTAAACCTGTCAAACATATTTTACACTGATAAACAGGTCTTTTATACTAAGAAAAACAGATGTAAGTCATTATCATCATATTTGTAAGGCAGTTTGTGCATAATATGTCAATGCACACTAAAAGTTTTATTACACTATATTGTGCCTCACTCACATACAGTGGAGCCTGAAAGTTTGTGAACCCTTTAGAATTTTACACATTTCTGTATTTAAAAATAAATACATGACATAAAACATCATTAAATATTTATACAAGTCCCCAATGTATATCAAGAAAAGCTTGTTCTAGGTGAGAGAATGTACTATACTGTCCACTTATTTATTGAGAATAGAATGGCAATGCATTGGGAGAACAACATACACGGCTCACAAAAATGAGTGGATATTTGAAAATGAATACGAAGAGGATTCCACAAGAACTGATGGACAATCTGATCCTGTCCTTCACTGTCAGTGTGTTTTGGAAGTCATTAGTGACCATGCACCCTACTGAACAGTCAATGTGTGGCACTCTTGCCCAGTTTAACATGCTTCTGTTCACCATAATGAATATGGCACTTGCTACTTAATGATAATAACTTCAATGATGAGTTTGCATCTTTTCTGATTATCTTGTTTATTAAAATAAAATGAAATGCTTTTTTTTAATCACTTCATATTCATGTTTATATATCTCCAAATTTCTGTGAGAAGTGTATATGTTAAATTTTGTGTGACCACAGCTTCGACCACAAAAAGCTTGACATGAATTATATGTAATTCTAGGGCACAAAAAACGAAATCCTAAATTGCATGTCAACAACACTTATTTGTTACAGGTGCAACTGTATCTGAAACATTGCTTCCGTGAGGATACAGTTTAAAAGTGCAAGGAAATTTAGGTCATTTGGTTTCTCCAACACAACCACACCTCGCTCCCTCTACAGACCGTACATTATTTATGCCTCTTCCTTCAGCCACACCAGCACTCAGGAGCTTTATACAGACTTGTCCCACTAACAAAAAATGTTTATACGTCAGACAGAGAGGCAGAGACAGAAAAATATAAATATTATATTATTTATTATTTATATTTATATAAATATAATACTTTATATATATATAAATTATATAATTTTCAATTTTTACCAGCTGGGTTTGTACAGCGCATGCTTCCACCTAAACCAGGGAAATTCTAAAAAATCCAATAAATAAATTATTGGATATTTCAAAATGAATATGAAGAGGATCCCACCAGAACCAATGGACAATCAGTTCCTGTCCATGCCGCATCACTGTCAGTGTGTTTTGCAGTCTTGGGTGACCATACACCCTACTGAACAGTTAATGTGTAGCACTCTCATCCAGTTTAACATTCTTCTGTTCAACCCCATGAATATTCCTCTTGCTACTCAATCATGAGAACTGAGTTTGCATTTGATTTGCATAATCGAACAACTTTCGTTGACATTTAATTTGCTTTTTTGATGATCTTGTTTAATGAAATAAAATGCTTCTTTTTATTGCTTTATATTAATTTTGAAATATTCTCTAATTTTTAAGCAGTGTAGCTGATTTCACTTGTGGAATCCTTACTTAACAATACTAGCATACAAAACGGATTCCAAAAAAGTTGGGACACTAAACAAATTGTGAATAAAAACTGAATGATGTGGAGATGGCAAAAGTCAGTATTTTATCCGTAATAGAACATAGATGACAGATCAAAAGTTTAATCTGAGTAAATGTAACATTTTACAGGAAAAATATGTTGCTTCAAAATTTTACAGTGTCAACAAATCCCCAAAAAGTTGGGAAAAGTAGCAATAAGTGGCTGGAAAAAGGATTCCTATTTCTAAACTTGAGAAACTGGTCTCCTCTGTCTCCAGATGTCTGTTGAGTGTTGTAAGAAGAAGGGGGGAAGCCACACAGTGGTCAAAATGGCCTTGTCCCAACTTTTTTGTGATTTGTTGATGCCATGAAATTTGGAAACAACATATTTTTCCATTAAAATGATACATTCTCTCAGTTAAAATTTTTGATCTGTGATTTGTGTTCTATTCTGAATCAAATATTAGATGTTGGCACCTCCACATCATTTCATTCAGTTTTTATTCACAATTTGTTTCCGGTATGTATGTATATTTATATATATTATAGCTGCCTAAAAATATCAAAACAAACAGCTTTACGTAATCTTATCTAGCAAGACTGAGTAATTCTAAGATTTGGTCTGTATAGGTGTTTGTGCTGATCTGAGGATGAAATGGGGCAAGCAGTGCATGACTTTCATTTGCACTTTATGTTAATTGAGGATATGCATCGCATTTGTTTGTAAAAGTCTTTGGGTTTTGTAAGCTAGGCTACAAAGGACACTGCAAACAAAGTGTTTATGAAAAGCACTTTTCTATAGCTAACATTTTGGTGTTTGATATGATATTTTCCCCAGGCTTGGAAACAGACATTATGTAGGCACCTAATCTGAGAGCTGTAATTGGGAGCCTGTTAGAGTGCACAGCTGATGTTTCATGGTAATGAGGTTTTAAAAAGTCTTTTTTGCACAGATCAATTGGTAGAGGTTTACCCTGCATAATCATTAAAAACCAGTGTGTTGCAAAGTGTGAAATAAATAAATCCACAGGATTTTCCAGGATGAGGAAAATGATCATTTTCATTTATTCATTCATTGTCTTATCCACATACAATTGTGCTCATAAGTTTACATACCCTGGCAGAATTTATAATTTTGGGCCGTTTTCAGAGAATATGAATGATAATACAAAAAATGTTCTGTTATTTATAGTTAGTGGTTGGATGAAGTCATTTATTATTGAACAATTGTGTTTGCCCTTTTGAAATCATAATGACAACAGAAACTACCCAAATTACCCTGATCAAAAGTTTACATACCCTAGTTCTTAATACGGTGTATTGCCTCCTTTAACATCAAAATTTAACAGCTTGAAGTCTTTTGTTGTAGTAGTGGTAGTGGATGAGGCCCTTAATTTTCTCAGATGGCAAAGCTGCCCATTCTTCTTGGCAAAATGCCTCCAGTAAATTACTGAGCCGTCTTGCATGAACTGCATGTTTGAGATCTTCCCATTGTGGCTCAATGATTTTGTGGTCAGGAGACTGAGATGGCCACTCCAGAGCGTTCACTTTTTTCTGCTGTAGTCAATAACGTGACTTGGCCTTGTGTTTTTGATCTTTGTCATGTCGGAACATCCAAGTGGGTCCCAGGCGCAGCTTCCGGGATGATGAGTGCAAATTTTCCTCCAGCATTTTCTGATAAAATGCTGCATTCATATTGCCATCAATTTTGACCAAGTTCCCTGTGCCTGAGTGGCTCACACATCCCCAAAACATCACCGCCCCACCTCCGTGTTTCCCAGTAGGGATGGTGTACTTTTCATCATTTACTCCTCTCCAAATTTTGGTCTCATCACTCCATGTAAATTTGATCGAGAAAGGTTGAGGTTTGTCTCTGTGCTGTCTGGCATATTGTAAGTGGGCTGCTTTGTGGTATTGGTGTAGTAATGGCTTTCTTCTGGTAACTCGACCATGCAACACATTTTTCTTTACCTGCACCCTTATTGTGCTTCTTCTCAGAGAGTCCTGTATGTCAGCTGACGTTATTTGTGGGGTTTTCTTTGCATCCCGAAACAATTTTCCTGGCAGTTGTTGCTGAAACTTTTGTTGGTCTACCTGACCTTTTCTTGGTTTTAACAGAATCCCTCATTTTCCACTTCTTAATCAGAGTTTGAACACTGCTATTTTTCATTCTTGATTCCTTTAATATCCTTTAATATCCTTTTCCTTTTTCAACTAGTTCAACTATCCTCTCCTGCACATCCTTTGATAATTATTTTGCTTTCCCCATGGCTTGTAATCCAACAACTTCAGTGGCAACATTGTCAGGAGCCCATAAACTCACTGACTTTTTATACTCACACACTAATTACAAGAAAATGAATCACAGGTGAGGAAGGTTACTTTTAGTAGCCATTTAAACCTGCATATGTCAATTTGTGTGTATGTTATAATGACAAAACTTTTAGGGTATGTAAACTTTAGATCAGGGTGATTTGGGTAGTTTCTGTTGTCATTATGATTTAAGGAGGGCAAACACAATTGTTTGCTAATAAATGACTTTACCACTAACCATAAATAAAAAAAAATAAGTTTTTAACATTCATATTCTCTTAAAAACGGCCAAATTACAAATTCTGCCAGGGTATGTAAACTTATGAGCACAACTCTATCCTATTCAGAGTCACATACACTCACACATACATTCACACACTAAGGGCACTTTGGAAACACCAGATAGCCTAATAAGCATGTTTTGAATTGTGGAAGGAAAAATGAGTACCAGGAGAAAACCAGTGGTTCCCAGGGTCAGAAATAAAACAGGGATCTCAGAGCTGTGAGGCAGCAGTGCTAACCACTGCATTACAGTGCTGCCCTAAAATTATAATCTGTTCTTTTAAATTTAGATTTTCTCTTTTTATTTGTTATCAGTTTTTTGTTATTTGTTGCTGTACTACCATTTTCAATAAGGGGTTTCTTATGTTAACATAGGTCCTTAAGAAATTAAGTTGCATCACTGATTCATTTTTGAGTTATGATTAGTATATGACCAGTCTGAGGATAGTGGGGTTTTATAATATTGGTAAAGCCATAAGCACTTAAAATGTTCTGGCCGTTTGATGATATTTAGTCTGGAGTATTCATGTAAGTATTCATCTTCAGTTTGTGGGAAGATAGTCACATGCTGACTTACTCACTTTGAAACACTGATTGATGCAGTCATATGATCATACAATCATATAATTATATAACACTGGTTAACAGCCAAAATGTTTCGGGCATCAAACCAGTTGTTCTTAACTAATTTTGGGGTGCTGAG
>JAVSBV010154253.1:0-15061 GCA_033117975.1 Parotocinclus spilosoma
CCAACCGATGGAGGGAGTTCCTGCACTCTGGTGGGATCTGCCTCCGGTGTTGAAGACAATCAGAGCGACGCTGAGCCGGAAGAACATCTAAGTGCGTGGTGCCGGAACCAGCACCAGAACATCAGCTCTGAGAGAAAAGATAACAGAGATGAGATAATAATGAGTTAATGAGTCTTAACCCTTTAAGTACCAGTAAGATTAAATATTACCTTTAACTTTTCAGGGGGAAAAAGAGCGAAAATTGTCATTTTATTCACCATATCATTGATGCAACCTTATATTTTTATTATATTTATTAACTTTTTATTATTTTTATTATACTTTTTTTTCCTGTCCGAGGGTGTACCTCTACTTACAGCCATTGAATACCATGACAGCAAGTTACCTTGAGTGACAAAACTGAAAACATTACCCAGAACACTATTAGTAATAAAAAGCTAAATAGAAATGTGGGCTAATGCTAATACACTTGAAGCCAGTTGGCAAGGCAGTTCAATAATTTAAACAAATTGTTTTTTTTAAGAGATCATAGCAAAATGCTGTTGTTTAAACTGTGTTTTGATTATTGAACAGAGGGGAATTACTGGACGTGATAGTCTACATGATGTATAGATTAGCCTCAACCACAGCGAGTGGGCTAAAATATTTATAGGTGGCACAAAGCAGCTGCCTAAAAGTGATTGAAACCATGAAACCCAAGCTGACCTCTTCTACTATATTCCAGAGTTGGGGCTGAACTGCACCTCGCCAAAATTCAGTTCTTTGGAAACGCTGTAGCTGTGGGCAAGCCTCTGGTCTCAGGACTCATAACTTTATGTAGCACACCTACATGAGCCACCTGAATGCCATCTAATATGCAATTATTATACAGACTGAGTAACAATGTACTTATACAGTCTGAGGGCAAAAGGGCAGGGACTTGAGGCTCCCCATGGTCCATCAGCTCATGCCCACAAAGAAATACCCAGCAGTAAACAGTGCTATTCTGTGCTACTGCCTCATCTTTGATTTAAAGTCCAGGTATGTTTTCGTCTACCTCAGTCTTCAGCATTAGTAATAATTTAGCCCAAAAATGTATAAAATATGGCTTGTTGTCAGTTAGTTAGCTGGGATGATAAGTATATAGAGTAAAATTCAGTTGTTATGCTACATTTCATGCTTAGTTACTTAAAATTAGTTCAATTTAGAAGTAGATTAATTAATTAATTAATTCTGAAGGAACTACAATAGTGCTTGAAAAATGGGTTTGTGTCCCAGTACTTTTGGGAAAGTACATTTTCACACATCTGAATACCCCAGCAAGTAATGGGTGAGGGGGTCTATCTTTAAGGCTATGTCCAAAACAGCATGAAATGTCTGCCATCTTGAAAGCCACCATATTGGCTCAAGGGCAAGTTTTTCCAATGGTAAACTGGTCATGTAGCATGTATCAAAGAAGAGCAGAATTGTTTCATTTACATTAACAGCATTTAGCCGTTATCCAGACCGACTTACAACTCATACAGTCTTACAATTCAAGCAACACTGGGTTAAGGGCCTTGCTCAGGGACCCAACTGGTGCAGTTTGGCAAAGGTGGGATTTGAACCCTGGTCCAGAGTCCAGTACCCTACCGCAGTCGCTGAAATTTTCAGAAATTTATCAGAATTGGAATATCCCTTGTGGTTCAGGTCCAAGAAGCCGCAACAATAATTTTGGAAGCCTTTTTAAAAAGTCCACACCGCAGCACACAACATGTTCAGTGGTGCTGCACCCACCCTGTACATATGCATACACAGAGAGGGATGTGGAGCTGGTCTAAGTCTAAAATTTGTTGGTTAAAACTGGAATCTGAACATTCTGTCAATGCATTTCTATGAAATCTTAGTAAAATATATGGAAATGATAATGCCCACCACACAGCATGATTACAATGATACATGATACAATGTGTTTAAAGCATGTCTGTACATTAAGTGGTTCGAGCTGTATTAATTGCAGAAATGTGCAGAAGAAAAATAATAATAATGCAAAGAAGTTTGAGGTATAATAACATTAGAATGAATACCAATTGTATCTCTTTTAGACCAGTTCTGTTTTGTTAGGCAACATTACTGCTAACATTACTGTGTACAAATTCTCACACTACAAAGTGTGTCAGGGCATTAATGTTTACATTTATTTACATTTACAGCATACATTTACAATTACAGATACATTTACTCTTATCCAGAGTAGCACAAATAGCCTATAATAGCCTAAAACACCGTCCACCTAGCCGTGCAAAAGCTTGACGTATTTAATACCATAACATCCAGGTCACAACCAACTCGTAGTCTTAAAGCTCTTTTTTTTCTTTGGTTCTCGAGAACTAGTTGAATTTGCTCCTCAACGCATTTGGATTAGAAAATTGTCTTTTGTCTTTTGATTAGACAATTGTCTTTGTTTGCTTCGTGCACTTGCCTAAACTTCCATGAGTCTCAATTCATAATTCACGATTCAGTACACAGTGTTAGCACACGATTCACAACAGCCGTTACTTTTCTCTGCTGTGTTGGTCATATTTTTTATTTCTTTTTACATTTACACTACTCTATTCCCAGTGAGACTAAGTCTCCATGGATCCGAAAAAAAGGTTACTATTCATCCAACCGAAAGGAAAACAGGACGGGAATCCTCCTGAACACAGGTTGCTATTAGCATTAGCAGCTATTCTACCTGCTTTCCAATAGAGTAAGTGTTTTGCTTTTACTTTTCACTTTCAATCCATTACTCAGTTAATTAAATGAGACTTTTCCACTCTTTGTTATAAAATAACTTTGTTAATGATTTAGTCCAGCTGTTTGTTAATGGGAGTGTTTTAAACTTTACCAAACTCTTAGCTCTACCAAATGCTTAAAAATGTTACTTATAATGGATTACTCGGAACATTTCCTCTTCTTAAATCAGGGAGCACCGGTACAATACAACGCCAGTAATGCATATGATTACTTATACAGTGTGGATTTTCTTTGGATCTGACATGGATTCAATCGAATTCTCATTATTCCTTATGGGAAGTAAATCTTGTTTCGGTTCTCAACAAGCCTTCTGGAACAAATTAGAAGGGTATTTGAATATAGTAATCAAACATTGATCAAGCAATACAGATGTGCTTCATAGTCGACGACTACTTATGTCCTGATATTACAATATTATAGCCTACAGCCCAAGAACACTATACAAAAAAGTACCACCATAAGCGGTGACAAAAACTTTCAATACTATTTAATACCATAACTAGGTCACAACCAACGTAACATTCTGATTTGGTTAAAGCGCTTTTGTTACTCTTTATAAGACAGTTGTATATAGACTATACAACTATAAGACTATAAATGCACGTGTGCTATTAGGAGGGTGTTTGAACTTACATAGTACAGGTATATTAGCTTTACAAATATTCAATATTATGTATATAAATATTCAATATATGCATATTCAAGAACACAATTTATTACTGTGCATATAGTCGATTATTTTTAGTAGTTGAAAATGTCATATTCAGGGATCTTTTTTGGACTCTTGCTCTTTTTCACCCCTTTCAAATGCCGTGGGTCTTGTGGCTTTCTGCAGCTCTTAAAACTAATAAATGCCATACCGCACGCATTAACACTGCACTCCCCATAATTGTATAAATGTGTTAACAGCTTCGGCTACAGTTTTTGCGCGTCTCTCCTCAAGGTTACACGTGTTTAATTACACTGTTCATTAAATTCAATGTCCCAGCTAATTGCCCCGTCACCTCAGATGTTGTTTTATTGCTGTGTAATTTAAGGCCTTTTAGTTGCACCACATAAAAAAGGTTAAAAAGGTTCTTGCAGGGTTGGGTACACATTCTTTCTCAGTATTACCTGTACTAAACAGTAAACGACATTATATAAAAAGTTTAAATGCTGTGTAGTAAAACCTTATGCCTTATATACTGTATATTATACAGAATAGAAGATATTTAAAGGCCTTTCACTCTGATGTGTATGTTTCAGATTACGCATTTTATATACTGCATGCACATTATATGATTGTTTGTGTTATTTTGTTATTATCATAAAGTTTCTAATGACAGAGATCACTATCTGGAGCGCAAGATTGCATTTTTCCTCAAGTAAATTTTTATGAGGCGCTTTAAAACGGAGGATTGTCTCAAAGCAGAAAAATACAAATAGGCTCGAAGCCCAAATTAAGCCCAATGGGCTGACATTGGCATGGAAAAACTACTCACATGTTATAAGAAAGAAACCTTGGTAGGACCAAAATTCAATAAGGGACCAAAGCTTCTTGGGCATCCTAGATGATATAAGAAAGATAAGGTACTAAGGAAACAAGATAATACATTTATTGTATTAATTTAGATTCACAGATGATCAATATAAAAAAGAATGTATAATGAGTTGAAGGTGAAAGTAAAATAAAACAGATAGTATTATTATTAATGTTAATATATAATATAATATATACATAAGTAATTATATATAGTATATAATTACTTATGTAAAAGGCTGTACTGGTAGATGAAGCATACAAGGGTGGAATGGCTTAGTGGTAAAGGATTTGGACTACCGATCAGAAGGTGTTAAGCTCAAATCATGACTTTGCCAAGATAAGGATAAGTGTGCCAGCTAATGTGTTCACATATTATTACGTCACTTGACTGGCTAATGAGAAGACAGTCGTTAGCTGCAGTTAATTGCATTAGCTAAAAGTCAAGTCAAGTAAAGAAATATTTATTTATATAGCACTTTTTTATAATGGAGCATTGTCTCAAAGCAGCTTTACAATATCATATTATCTTAAAAGGCTAGTCCCAAATTGAGCAAGCCTAGGGCGACAGTGGAAAGGAAAAACTCCCTGAAAGTTTTAAGGGAGGACCAACTTTGGGAGTACCAACCGTTACTTTTCTCTGCCCCATCCTCCTTGGGTGGCCTAGATGTTAACTGAAATAATTACATTTGAAAGCAGTCTTACATAACACAACATCCTATTTTTTTCTTGTGAATGTATCTTTTATGTAAATAGCAAACAAATTTTAAGACTTATTGGCGTTGATTTTGACAAGTCTGTGAAGTTTCTGACTTTTAGTCAACAAAGGGAGGTTATTTCTGTAGCACGTTTTACAACGGATCATTGTCCCAGAGCAGCATTACTATCTTCTAGACCCAAAGAGCAAACTGAGCAAACCAACAAAGGCAAGAAAAAGCTCTTATATTTATAGAAACATAAAACCTTGGGAGGACAAAGAATTAAAAAGGGTCCCAGTTTAGTTTAGTAAATAGATAGCTTATGTGGAATGGAAACGGAAGCTAAATAAACATATGTTAACAAATTCTAACATTCAATACTTTCCTGTTTAATCAACGCGGGTTCGCGGTGCCTACCCAGCAACTCTGGGCTCAAGGGTAGGAACAACTCTAGATGGGGTTCCAATCTATCGTAGTGCCACCAATTAACCCAACGCGCATGCCTTTGGACTGTGGGAGGAAACTCGAGCACCCAGAGTAAACCGACAAAGACACGGGGATTGCATGCAGGCTCCACACAAAAAGGACACAGAATCTGAAATTACAACAATACAAATAAAATATAATGATATATATACTAATACATTTGCAATAATGTAATATAATGAAGAGTATAATAAAATTGAGAATATAAAACCAAGAATACAAGACAGGAATGTAAAAATTATATTGAAGAGCAAAATCGTCCAATAAATTCTTAGATTTACTAGATTTCTTTGATAATGAGACTTTGATGTGTTCAAAATAATTTGTCCAGTGAGCTTTTTATCTTTCATTTTCTTTTTGAGTTATGTTTGCTCGGGCTTCTGGAGATGCCTGAGCTTCAAAGAGTGTCTATTAGTGTATGAGGCTTCAAAGCAGATTTTGCACTGTTATTAATTAGATTAATTAGTAGTATGAAGACTCTATTTAGAAAATATTTTATATTCGATATTTAGTCTTAGAACTAAGATATTTAGATTTAGAACAATTGCCTCTACTGACTCATGGTGACACAGTAGCAAAGGTTTGAACTACTAATGAGAACAATGTAAGTTAAAATCTCAAACCTTCAAGCTGTTGTTAATGTTAGCTGCATGTCGGGTTAGCTGCATGTTAAGGTACTGGACTCTGAACCAGAAGGTCCAGGCTTCAAATCCCACCTTTGCCACAGTTGGGTCCTTGAGCAAGGCCCTTAACAACTGCTTGAATTGTATCAGTTGTAAGTCGCTCTGGATAAGGGCGTCTGCTAAATGCCGTAAATGTAGATCTAAGAATTTAAGTTGATTAAACAGTGAATTACCACAATCACTGAATTGAATTACTTTATCAGGAGACAATGCGTTGCAAAAACTGACTGTGTTTACTTCATTTATGAAATAACTCAAGTAGTCTTGCTCTAAAGTCTCCTCTCCCACTGCCACAGCTACTCATGTACCTGTGTGATAACAGTTCTGCCTGGAAGGCACTGCTGGGACTAAAACCTGAGTCTCTAGGTTGGCAGTTGGCTTGCAAATTGCCAGTGTGCCAACACAGTGGTGACAAATTTAGTAAACATGTTACACATCCAGACCCAATATATATAATAATAATAGAACAATAGCTTGTGGTCACAAGCTAACAGAATATCCTCAACAAAACTTGGTATTATTTAAAATTATTTATACTTCAGTTATTTACCTAATTTTGCTATAATTTAATCTACTTTGAAATATTTATTGAATTAACATCTAGGCCACCCATGGAGGATGGGTCCCCTGTTGAGTCTTAGTTCTCCTGAGGTTTCTTCCTACTGCTTTCAGTAAGTTTTTCCTTTCCACTGTCGCACTAGGCTTGCTCAACTTGGGATTGGCTTTTTTAGATAATGTAATATTGTAAAGCTGCTTTCAGACAATGCACCATTGTAAAATGCGCTATATAAATAAAATTGAATTGAATTGAATTGAATTGAATTGAAGTATAGATTCTACAAGATTGCAGGGGCAGAAGACCATGTTTACAAAATATTCACTTTTTCTCTGTCATACTGGTCCAAAATCGCCCACAGACGTTAACTGGGCTAGACTGGAGACTGCTAAGTTCAGAGTATAATTATCATTCTTTCATCAAACCATTCAGTGCTCCTGGAGGATTATAGCACTGTCATTCTGAAAGAGATTATTCTATTATGTGAATAAGATGAACCCCCCCCCCGTAAAACCGTTTTCACTAAGAATATTTCAGTAATTATACTACATGGCATTAATTATGGAATCACCACATTTTCACACTTTTACTTCGTCGAAAATAAACAATTAACAGATACGGCCTGAAATCATTTTTGACTCCTTGTTAAACATTTTACCTTTGTGAAGCACATCTAAAACAAATGTATTAAATTATGAGTTAATTGTGTATTTTTCCCAAATGAAACAGAGCAAATAAATTATGGAATCATTAAAAAACAACAACAAACCCACAATTGGTACATTATTTAATCTCCTCAGGCTTTTACGATGGCTTGAATTATTCTTTGAGGCATGGAATTCATCAGTGAGAAACAATATTTTACATTAAGCGGGCTCCAGCTTTATTTACCAGCAGTTGACAGATCAGCTCTGCAGGATGGAGCTTGTCCAGTGTTTGAAATTTCTACCATACATTTTCAATTGAATTTAGATCTGCATTGTTTGTCATGTCATTTGGGTCTGTTTGATATGCCGTTCCTGAAGAAACGCTCTAATTAGTGTTGTAGGCAAGTCCGAGTCAAGATCAAGTCCGAGTCAAGATCTAGTATTTTATCATACTAGAATAAAAAAATGAAAATAGCTTAGTTTAATAAATTAGTTTGTAATTTACTTCATCATCATTAGATCATTAAAGAGCATATTTATTTAACAAAGACTAACAGACTCAGGGACAGCTTTTACCCACAGGCCATCAACCCCATTCCTTACCCTAATCGTCCATCCAAGTGAGCAGTCACAGGACACCCCATAAATAACTGCACATCATCACTTTATCACTTTATCACTGGTCACTTTAATTTATTGTAGCCTGTCTTTATAATACTTGTATAGATTTTTTTTAATCTCAATTTCTTTGCACTGTTCTCATTGTTTCTCATTGTTTCTATTCCTTTGTACTATGCTGCTGAAGAGATGAGCCTACTCTAAATATCACTGTTTTGACTTTGCTTATAAAATTGTTTTCTCAGCGACAATCTAATCTAATCTAATCTAATCTAATCTAATCTAATCTAATCTAATCTAATCTAATCTAATAATTATTAATATTATATCTAATCATTTATTTGGTAAAAATACAACCTTAATAAAATATATAACCTTAAATTATTAATCAAATTATTAATCAAACTAAGGCAATGTAACTTTTGGAAGCAATCGATAGTGATGATCCTGTTTCCCATTTTCTCTTAAACTTAGTTTTACTCACATTAAGTCAACTTACTACAGCCAACAACAATCATTCCATACATTTTTATTATTAGGCATAATATATTATATAATTGTATAATTTAAATAACCTCTCCAGATTTTGTGGACAGTATAAGGTAATCTTTATATATTCATATTTATAAAATAATTAGTTAATAATAATTAGTTAATAATTTTTTACCAGATGTGATAAACAGGTATAAGGGGGGGGGGCACAATAAAGAAAAAAGGGTAATAGAAGTCAAATTTTTTTTATGGAGAAATTAAAAACATTTGCAATGGAATGTATTTTTTGCATGGGAGTGCAAAACATTTGTGAGGGAACTCAATGTCATTGACATTTTATTATTTAAATATATATATTATTTATTTATGTAATTTCTTTACAGCTATTTTTTTGTTACCATGACCCAATGACCCAATCCCTAAAGTGCACTAAAGGCACTTTTCATATTTTATGTCAGAACAAATTAAACACCAGTGCAAATACAGTACAACAAATGTGTAATTTTTGTAGCACTACTTTAACTACCATTGTTTTGGTTTAAATTATATGGTCACTCTATTTTTTGTGGCAAAAATTTCCATCAGGCACCTGGTATTCGTGTGGGTGATGCTGTGGAAGATCTTATCTGAAACTAAAGCCAAACTGATGAGTTACAGCACTGTTTACTAGAGTGTGTTTATAGACTGAACTTGGCTCACATCTGTGTTCTGACCTTTTGCATGCTGTTTGACTAAAATTAGCTCCACAAGATGGCAACAGAGTTGCAATGTTTTTCCTAAGAGCATATTTACTGGGCCTGACACAATGCAGGGAATTTGAAACACCAGCCCTTTGTGCTTTGCTTGGTCCTCAAATCCATAACTCATTAAAGTACTAAATAACTGAAATGATCAGGCAGCTTTTCAGCATGTGGATTTGTAGGAGACGACACAATAGAATCGGCAATTAAACATTCAATTCTGAATAAAGTTCTGAAATGTTCTAAGGGAAAGTATGGAAAATGTATATATTAAAAACACAGTGATTTCCTTTGTCTTTTATTTCATTTGCAGATAGTATAAGAACTGAGATATTTCATGTTTTGTCTGATCAGTTTCATTTCATTTATTAATAAACATCCATTACTGCATTTCAGACCTGTAAACACATTATAAAAAGTTGTAATGGTAAAGAAATCACCACTTTGTAATGTGGCCATTCGTTTTCTCTACACTTCGAAGATGTTTTGGCACAGAGAAGACCAAGTGTTGCAGTGTTATTTTATCCAGTTCTTGCTCTTAAGATGCAACTGTATGGGGTCGATGTTGTCGCATTTTTTTCTTTTCAAAATACATTCTCTATTTGGGACTGGTCAGGACTTGTACGACAGCCACGCCATTATAATTTGTACAGCATGTGGTTTTGCATTGTCTTGTTTAAAAATGCATAGAAATGCATAGTAAAGATAAAGGCAGCTTAAGTTGCTCTCAGATATCAATGTACTTTTCTACATTTCCCCAATCAGGACTGTAAGGATTGTACGCACATAATTTTAGTTATTTTGACACAAAACTTATTTCGATTTGACAATTAAACTAATGCATACTCTTGATGCAGTGCTGCCTGAGGGATCAAAGATTATGGCCTTTCCACACTGATATTCCTCCTAATTCATTAAACCAATTATTGATATTATGCACTGTTGAAGGAGAAATATGCACATGCCTTCCAACCTTTCTTTGAAGTACGTGTTTTAAAACATGCATTCGTCGACAAAATGGAGACTCAAAGATTTAGCCTTTCCTAGATGCTGCTTTTGTACCAGATCATGATTAAAATCACCTGTTTACATCACTTGTTTGAAATCACAGTATTTAATTAGGTTAAATTCATTACTAGCTCTAAATGGCTCCCATCCCAACTTTTTTGGAATGTATTACAGGCCTGAGATGCAAGAATGGATGTTTATAAGAAATTAAATGAAGTTGGCCAGACAAAAACTGAAATATGGGTTCATACTGTCCGCAATGTAAGTAAGTCAAAAATAAACACTGGGTGTTATATTATATGCGCTTTTCATATTGTTCTGATTTGGGGTTGTAATCACAATATTAAAAGTCATTGATTTAAGGTTTGGCATTTGAGCTGAGAAAAGTATTTCTTAATTATTAGGACAGACATTCCTGGAAAGCTCTTTCATTGGTGGTAGTCTTTTATTGGAACCTAGTGGTTTGCAGTTATTGTTTTGTCAGAACTCAGTTTCCCTACTTGATAAGTACCTCATTAATTAATGATTAAGGCTTTGTAATCAGATCATATTTAATAAGCTCCAAAATGGAAAGACAGTTATTACTTTGCCGTGACTACAATTAGTTAACTAGAAGGAGAATCATCTATTGTGTCCTTTTGACATCTGCATAAGCATTCATTCTTATAGATATAGATTATTGGATTAGCCAATTTATCATCCTGACAAGCTTTGTTTGGACAGGAGTGAGAGAATTTCTATATTGAACGTATTTATTGGACGGCAGCAGATGTGTGGGATGCATTTTTAGAAGTTTCAGTTTACTATAAATGTGAATAAATGTGCTTACATTGTAAGAAAGCATTTGGAATCAACTGATAAAATGCAGTCAAATCTTTAGCCGAAACTCAAAAACAGATAAAGCCATTCAGCTTTAACTAATAACGCATAAAAAACTGTATTTCACTTGTCTTTATTGAAAGACATTTGTGAATCATTCATAGCACACGACAATTACATGTGAATATCTTTGACTGGTGGAAGTTTGTGAACCCTGAATAAGTTTTTGGATGTCTGGATATATGGTACAAATACCATTAGACAACAAGTCCTAAAATTAGACAAAGAGAGCCCAATTAAACAAATAAGGCAAATGTAATAAATTATTACATTTCATTTAGAAAAAACCCCAGTTGTGAGTTGCAAAAGTATGTGAACCTCTAGGGGCTGTTCTTTTAAAGTGGAAATAAAATAACAGGGAGCTACCATGGCAGAAACAAAGAAAATTTCTGCAAAAATATTACAAAACCATCTTTAACGTGTTTGGACTCCACTAAGCTGATTGTGAAGGACATTCAAGACCAGGCCACAAAGGAACCCAGGTTAACTGAAGCAACTAAAGGCAACTATCAAACTGGCCAGTTTTACTGTTCAGAAGAGCACTGAACATTGGTCTGTTCTCCAAAGAACACTGTTGCCTGTCTACATTTTGATAATGGTCACATGACCAAGCTATTGGAAAAACTTGTGAACTTGTGAACTAGAAACTAGATTTGGTTTAAATCATTTATAGATAGTAAAACACTGCGTCCCAGCATAACTCTATACCATTTGTGAAACGTGGTGTTGGTAGTATCAGGGTTTGGACCTGTTTTGCTGCATCTGGTTCAGGGCGGCTTGCCATCACTGGAACAATGGATTCTGAAATGTGCTACCAATTCTAAAGGCAAATGTCAGCACATCTGTTAATCAACTGAATGTCAGGAGAATGTGGGCTATGCAGTAAGGCAGCAACTCTTAGCATACTAGCCATTCAACCAAAACCGGTTAATGTTTTGGAATGGATGAGTCAATGTCCTGACCTTAGTCCAATAGAAATAGAAGCAGTTAATATAAAGAAACCCACCAAACATCCCAGAGTTGAAATTCTGAATATATTAGGAACATATTAGGCTTAGGAAAATTACAAAATGCGTTAAAAGGCTATGAAACACACTTTTGTGTATTTCATTAAGCATCAAAAGTGTTTGCATGTAAAAAAATCAGTACTGTTTCTCCTTGTTCCAGCAGGGATGCAAACATACCAACAAAATATGCGTTTCTCCAGAGCAAAAGACCTGTAGAAATCTCATAAAAAACAATTACTGTAATTAAATCTTGTATTATAAAGCTTTACAGGAGTGTATTAGTATCCGACGTTAAAATAATAAGGCAACAAGTTGATGACGTACAACACAAGTAAAGTGAACCACAAAATGAGTCCAGACTGTATGCCAAGTGAGAAGCTGTTTCATGTGACCCAAGGAGATGCCAGAAACCATAAAATGGATTTAAATCCCTTCTAAACATTTTGCAAGTCTGATCAGCATCTACAGGAAACATTACAGCTGCCCCAACAGGTTCTACCGGCCACTGAATCCAAGGGCTTGCATACCAGTTCCATGCCAGATTGTGAATGATTAAACAATGTGTCCAGTTAGACTGGAAAGCAGATAGGGGAATTGTGTTCATCTTGTTAGTTTAAGCAGAAAGAGCTTGTCTTGTATTATGATCTGAATTGAATAAATAATGCAGAAATCACTGTTAATAGTTAACAGACTTTTCTAGCAGCCGAAGGTTCATTATATAGGCTGACAAAGACAACCACAGAGGTTTTAAATGACAGGCATGAATGCAGTGGTGTGAATCAGTATAGACAAACGGGCAACTTCCTACAGTCTCACCCATTAATATGACAGTATATGGGCCACAAAGCTTCATTTTAATTAACACAGGCCACCCAAAGAAGATGGATCCCTTTTTAAGTCTTGGTCCTCCCAATGCTTCTTCCTTCTATATTCAGGGTTTTTTTCCTTTCCACTATCGCCCTAGGCCTGCTCAATATGGGATTGAACTTAAGATTTTTAATATTGTAAAGCTGCTCTGAGAGATTGAACCATTGTAAAAAGCGCTATATAAATACATTTTGACTTGACTTATTATGTTCAGCCAAACAAGTGGTAGCTGCAAAATTTCCTATACAGTGGAACCTCTGAGTCCATTTGATTTTCTTTTGCTCCCAATTTATATCAAACAGTGGCCATAATGCAGCAATAAGGAATGCCAGTCACCATAAAATCCAGAAGAAGAAGATGGATGATGCATGATCATAGGCTCTTTATAGTGTCATGTATATTATATAGGTGTGAGTTTAGACACACCCTTAGTCTCAGCACTGTTGTCACAGTGATAAGACATGCCAAAACTCTGTTGTTCTTAGTGGCTATAAAGATTTGTTTCATGTCTCTATATTCAACATATTTTCTGTATTACATTGATTATAATTATCAAGAACTTATGGATAAAGCCTTGAAAACAATTTGAGATCAGAAATAGATGAATCCTATTTCCCTTACTTTTATGTGGACATTTTATTCAGCCTCCTTGAAACAGTTCAAATCCTGCTATAATTTTTGAACAGCATGGTTATTTGTGTCCTATAATAACTATGCAAGAGAGCATACAACGGGTGATCCTGCTGGAGCCACGCACCACTTAAAATATGTGAAAAAGAATACCATCAATGGTGCTTGGGCAGTATGGAGCGGATTGATATCTGGGAACAACTGGTACTTTATGAAAGGGAGTGAAGCCAGCTGAGGTGTGTGATCTTTTGCCAAACAGAGCGAACATCATCTTTGGAATTAAACAGGGCTCCAGGGCTGTCCAGATAATCAGGAGTTCTTTGGGAACTGAGAATGACCTCTGAATTTAAAGGTGAACAGGAAATGTAAATGAAAAAAAAGTTGTTTACGTATGAGTTGTTTATTGCACAGGCATACTGACATCTATACAAAAACGTGTGTGTGTGTGTGTGTGTGTGTGTCTGTGTGTATGTGTGTTAATGCTATTAGGGATGTCCATAAGATAATAATTTAATGCAAATTATATTTTACATGTTCTGAGGCATTTACATTTGGGACAGCACATATAAACCAAAACATATTTTACATGATGGGACTGGGCATAGATGACTTTATAGACAAGATGTTCTTTACCTTTTGACTTGGTCTAGGTGCAATAGAACAATAGACTAGAAAATCACCTTTGTGGCTTTTATGGTGTAGAATTGTTGAATCTTCTTGATGCTGTAGAGGAGATATTTATATGAACAAGCTGGCAGTGTGAGCAGAGACACTAAACAGTTGGAAAACACTTCAGTTGGAAAACTGAAAGCCAGACATGCTGCCACATTATTAACCACTTGCAGGGATCTGGTTTGTATGCATGGGAAGAACAGCCAGAAAAGCACTGTAATAATGAAGTTCAAATAGAAAAATCAAAAAACAAAACTCTGGACGAGCACCTGGATGTCTTCCTTAAAAAGGGCAGCTGGAAACACGTACGTTCTGAATGTTGTAGAATGCTGATTGTTGTAGAGGAGATACCAGCAAGACTGGGTCAGTTTGGAATTATGAACAGCAAAACTCAGCTCGATATCATAGATTACTCCAAGGTTTCTTGTAATTACAGAGGGCGTGGTCAGGGGAATTTCCTGCTCTTGCCCAGAGATGTAGCCTTTAGGCCTGGAGACTAGAGATGGAGAATCTGCCAGGCTAAACACTCGTACGAGCAGAGGATCAAGAAGCCTTTAAGTTCTTTTGACCCCTGATAAATGTGACATGGCATTCAGACAGACATGAAATACAAACCGGATTCCAAAAAAGTTGGGACACTAAACAAATTGTAAATAAAAACTGAATGCAATAATGTGGAGGTGCCAACATCTGATATTTTATTCAGAATAGAACACAAATCACAGATTTAAACTGAGAGAATGTATCATTTTAAGGGAAAAATATGTTGTTTCCAAATTTCATGGCGTCAACAAATCCCAAA
>JAVSBV010154263.1:0-15059 GCA_033117975.1 Parotocinclus spilosoma
GTGTGTGTGTGAGAGAGTGTGTGTGTGTGAGAGAGTGTGTGTGTGTGTGTGTGTGTGTGTGTGTGTGTGTGTGTGTGGTGCAGTGCTGGGAGTAGCAGTAGATTTACACCGGCGGTGAGGGAGGGCTGGATGACAGCACGAGCTGCACGAGCTGCAGGAGCTGCAGGACGGTTGGAGATCTTCAGGACCTGGAGGATCTGATCTCGGTACAGATGTCTGATTCAGGTAGAGCGGAGGTCGGAATCTGGAACCGGGAATGGCTGCTGGCTCAGACTCTGCAGGATCAGAGTGCGATGGAGTGCAGGGGTGCAGGGAGAGCGCGCGCTGCAGGGCACGTGTAGGCGGCACAGGCAGAGTGATGCTCAGTAAGCGTCTTTTTGTCTTTCTCCTGCTGCTTCACCAAGCTCGCGCGCACACAGGTAAGCGCGAGTCTCAAGCCCTCGATTAAATGCCAGGATCTTTTATTAAACGACAGACCTATATATTTTTTTTATTAACCACGGGGTTTGTATTATCGGTCACACCTTAGTTTGGAGTTTTAATTGGTAACTTGACAGAAAAAATGTCCATCGGTCAGTATGCATGAACGCATACTAGCGTACTAACAAGTGTGTCAGAATAGTAATTCCACAGGTTGTACACTAATCTCACATTTTATGTAGTACGTGGTTTTGGGCACCAAGGATGAGTAAATAAACGGTTAATATTAGGCAATTTATTTTCAGTTCAGACACTCACCAGTCATTTTCTTAGGTACACTTTCTTATTTCTACACACAATGTCAATTTAATCAATTCCACTTACCATACCGATGCAGTTTGTAGTTCTCTACATACTTTATAGCCCAATTTACTCCGGTTCCCCAATTCTCCGGACCCCCACAAAACCACTATAGATGAGACACTACTGTATTGGGGTGGTGGATCATTCTTGGCACTGCAGTGATGTGGTGGTGGTGTGCTAGTGTGTGTGTGGTGCCGGCAAGATGATATGAGAGATAGCAGTGCTGCTGGAGTTTTCAGTGTGTACTCTGTTAAGCCTTATTATGCCACTTTCCAGATGTGAAGTCAGAGACAGTAGATCTGTTGTTGCACGGTTTGTGTTAGTCATCCTCTAATTGTTCCTCAGTGCTCTCAGGACGCTGCATACAGGATACTCGGTGGGTAGCACCGCTGTCGAAACAGCAAGAAGGCCCCGGGTTTAATCCCAGGGTGGAGCGCCCTGGGTCCTTTATGTTTGCATGTCTGAGTAGGTTTACTCTGGGTACTTAGGTTTCCTCCAACAGTCCAAAGACATGTGTGTTAGGTTAATTGGTGTCTCTAAAGACAGCCTAGCGTGTGACTATGTGTGTGTGTGTGTGCCCTATGATGGATTGGCGAACCGTCTAGGGTTGTTTCCGTCCTTGCGCCCAGAGTTGCCGAGCACCGGCTGGCCGTGACCCTATGTGGATTAAGCGAAGGTAATAAATGTGGAATATATTTAATTCAGCACTGACAAAGTGTTTAAAAACAAAAAACCTTGCCTTGTTAGTGCAGTGCCAAGACTGATCCACCATATAATTACAGTGGTATCCAGTTAATGGGACCACATCGGGACGTGATGGTTTTGGTCCTAATAATTGGCTAATCGATTAAACAAACATGCTCTATGTTACAAGACGGGACGTGCTATGTAACATATTAAATGTTGATTAAACCTTTATTGTGCGATTTACACGTATATTGAACGTACAAACAAGAACTACTGTTGCTTACGAACTTTGTTCATTGAAAAATAAATTTGCACACAAGTTTTTCGAAACGATCTACAACACAATGTATAGGTACTCAGCATGCAAAGAATAATACTGTAAAAAAAAAGTTCTTACTAAATTCCAGTCAACGTTTGAAAAACTTGTGTGATCTGACGTGTTCTCTTGACGGACTGCACTTGAACAAAATCACCACAAACATCTAACGTGTTCACCTCCCACTGGTTTTGCTCTTGTCAACACAACTTTTTGGATTTCCTGACCTTTGATAAAAGTATAAATTCTCCCAGGGAGCCCAGGAATCCTCCCATATCTCACTGACCCGCTTTGCATCCGCTCTAAGTGGCGACTTGTGGCTTCTTTTTTTATTTGCTCTCACGTTCTTTGGTCCGATTAAATGGAATTTTGGTCCAAATAAGTGAATAACATTACACGTGTATTATAGGATTTGTTCGGTACTTTAGGATCGGTCCGAATAAGCGGCTGGTCCCATTAACCGGTGGTCCAATTAACCGGATTCAACTGTATTTGTTTTTGTGCCCTCAAAATATTTAACACCTGCCGCCATTACCAGCCTTAAAATGCCACCCTTGCTGTCTGAGTATAGTGCTGAAAACTGACTTTCTATAAGGATCTTACCTGGAGGGATATCAGGATGAAGGTGATGACGAGTTGTGATGTGGGGCTGATGAACCTTGGTGGCGTTACTGACTTCTTGCCCTGTTCAAATATGCGGTAGATGCGATTGGTCTTGGTCAGCATGGCAGAGTAGGTGATGCACATGCCGAGGCCTAGAAGGAGCCTACGGAAGGCACACACCACAGTGCTTGGTTCGGCAATCATCAGGAAAGTAATGAGGTAGATGAGGAAAATGCCCATCAGCAGCACATAGCTGAGCTCACGCCCTGATGCACGGACAATCGGCGTGTCATTAAAGCGCACAAAGACTGCGACTACAGACAGCGTGGCTACGATGCCCAGGATGGCCAGGAACATAGGTACGATGGCCCATGGTGAGTGCCACTCCAGCTTGATTATGGTGGTGGGTGAGCAGCCTGTGTGATTAGCCGTGGGTCTCATGTCGAAAGGGCAGATCTCACAAATCGACTCGCCTGCTTGGTACTGGTAGCCATCACACAGCTCACAGTGCCAGCAGCATGGCACACCCTTCACCATCTTCTTCCTCTCTCCTGGGCGGCATGGGAAACTGCACACCGAGGGAGGAATTTGACGATCGCCTCCGGACCACTGCATTTCCTCCACCTAGTGCGAATTAATTGTTACTGAAAGTTCACAGTTAGGATGTGCAGCTCTACTGCTTTCACACAGACTAAGGCAGACAGATCTCCCTCCTGATTAAATGCATTACCCAAGGGCTTATTGACAAAGGGCATGGACCTTAAAAGTGTCAACCTATTTTCAAGCAAGCCATCTGAGATCAAACAACCCATAACCCTTTGGCTGATGCCAGTCCCAGCCACTGAGCTGTATACTGCCCTGTTATGGTGTATTTCAAATGATTGATTGAATAAGACTGCACAATGCATTAGTCTATTTTTATTAATTACTTAGGGAAAGTCTTATTTTACAGGAAGTGATTTAGATATTATGTAGTAAATTAATTTATGCTTTATAGAACTCTAAAAATAAGTCTGACCTTTTTTAATTGGTCACAATAAAAGACTAACACAATAAGACTAAACATATAACACACATACAATATTTTTCTGTTTGTGGGACTCTGACTTGGCCATTGAGGTATGGCTTACATGAACAGAGCTTTCCTTTCTTGAGAATACTCTCATCACATTCATTAGAACTATCTAAAAACCTGATGTGTGGTTAAGTCATTAGGTCAGAGGTTCACATATGCATTCACTAATAATTAATCAGTGAATTCAGTAAAGACATGGAAAGTAAAATTGTTTATATGGTGCTATTAAGTTTTAGAGTTGGTTTTAGAACAAACCACGTGAGCAATTAACACGTAAACCCATATCAATCTAAAGGTTTTACATCCAGAATCTGTAATCCTTGGCTTGTTCTTGTAATTTCTACTGTTTTTGATGTATGTCATGATATTTAAAAATAATAATAAACATAATTGTTCACAAAAAAGAATCTGTAAAGCTTTTGTATTGAACTCACATTGAGTCGAAGGTAATTTGTCCACTGGCCAATGACTTTATATCCTGGATTACTCTTGTTGGTCAGTTGATACTGGAAAATGTCATAGCGCCCTGGAGCATCTCCATTCTCATTGAAAAGAACAACAGTGCCAGCACTGCCTGCATATAACACAAACACAATATGTTACTTATAATTAATGCCCTTTACATAGACGAAGAGCTCTGCATCATTGCCATTTCCACAGAAAAAAACAACATGCTCATTTGGAAACAGAATATTCATCCAATTTACGTTCACAGTTAATAGTCTGTTTACTCATAGAAGTTAAATAGGAACCAGAGGTCTAAAATGACTTTCTAGCCCATGGTAAGGTTATCTTCTAACGTGTGTGGTTTGACATTTTACGGTAATCATCTAAGCATATTGTGTTTACAGAACCAATAATCCAAACAGAAAATGATATAAAGTAAAATAGCAGAGCAGAGCATTTCCAAGTACAACACCAGCCCCTAGCAAAATAAACATTAAGAGCATTTTCATGCTATTTGATAATTAAGTCAAAGCTGATCTTGGCCCCACATGGCATAAACCACAGAAAGACGCCTGGTGACTACAAATCAAGTGGACTTGATTGAGATGCCTTTACCCCTCATCATTGATAAATTCAGAATATTCATATTCAGAAAAAGTACTATAACAACTAGCTTAATATGTCACTGCATGTTAAGTGTAGATATCCAGTAAACTAAAGGATTATATAAAAAGGTATATTTGCAAACTACATATTTTGTGGTGAATTGTGCTTAACACGGTTTCATTTTGATACTTTTGTTTTATTTCCTGAAATAATGTCTAATAATGTCACTTAACATTTAGGGTTAAGCAAAATAGTCTTTTTACATCTACTATTTGAAATCTTAGGACAAAAATGTAAAATGTGCAGTTGGTTCTTGAAATAATGGTATTTTCTGTGTTCATGTTTTCATGGAAGACCAATAATACTGAAAGACCATAAAATTGCTGTTTTTGTTCAGATGAAGCTTCTTACCAGACCCAAGTGGAGCTGGAAAAATGTTTTCTTTACTGCTGAGAGGCTGAAGGAGCTGGACTAAATCAGAGTGAAAAGAACAGAACTCGGGTAATGGAGTGCATGGTTCCTTCAATTTGCTGCAATATACACTCCGTTAAAGTAAACCTACACTTCACAAAATGTATGTTTTGAAAGCCAACACTAAGGTTTCTCAACTCGCAGCTGTGATACTGCTAAACTGTACACCTATAAATACTATACCCTGAAGCATGCATGCAGCCTGCAAAACAAGCTTTTGATCACTATTGTGGCTTGACCAGAGCTTAATTTTCACAAAATTGGACTGGTTTGTCAATTAAACCATACACTACAAAATCAGTTGCTTTTTGAACCTTATCCCACAGCTAATAATGATAGCTTGGTGGCATGATAAGTTTAATTTTCCAAACTACAATGCATCCAGTACATTCATTTCTGCTTTGGAATTTTCAAAGAAAAGTTAGGGTTCACAATGGAAGCAAACCCAACTAAGAGTATATCGAACCTGAATCCCAAACAGCATGTCTCACAAACAGGCCAATTGTTAGGGTTCCTACTTTTCGCCCTGGAGCGTTCAGTCCTGAATGGGACGCGCCCCGGCTTGACTTACTCACGTCACACATACACCCGAGCTCATGCTCGCCCCCTGCCATTTTTTGGTGCATTTTGTGCTCTTTTGAGCCTAACTCTGGTCAGCTGCTGTCTCGAAATGAGACACGCCCCGGCTACAGTGCCAATTATACGCGGCATGGCTTTCCGCCGCTACATGCGCATCCGAGCTCACCTTCGCCCTCTGGCGTTCGGACTACCTCTGTACCTCGCCACTTGGGAGACGTCCCAAATCGTGCTCTCTGCACGTCTGCCCCATTGGTCCTTTGGCGCCCTCTCGCGATCAGTTCACGCATTGCTCCAAGTCTGGACGCAACACAGCGGAGCGCCATTTCTTCCTTTTGCTTTTTTGTAATCAGGAGCCTTTTGCTCCGCTCTTAATCCCCTTTTAGTTCTTCTATATTATTTCCCCATTATTATTATACGTCGTTACAATTGACCCCTGTAGAGGGAGATTAAAAATTGCCAAGAAGATGCTAAATTAGCCAATATTCTGTTTCCCTAAAATGTATTTTTATAATATCAACATTGGTAGCTAGTCTTCAGCTAGTAGTTCATGGTAGTACTATTAGTCTAGCCACCTAGCTCCCTTCACATTATAGCAGTTTGCAGCATCACCAGGTTAGCCACCTTATCACTCTTCAATTCTTTTCATTATTAATGTTGTTAGTATTCTTCTAAACTGTCTGTTTACTTTATTATCCTGCCAATTTCACTCTTGCTTTATGTTAATAAATGTGTATGTTCTTATACTTATGTCCATCGTAGTCTCTTAGTATGTGCTGTATTTACACATTTAGAACTCTAAACCTTCTGACCCTCTGATCAATAAGTAAAATTAAATGAGTAAAATGCATGGTTTAGAAAAGTATATATTATAAACATGTTGAGACACAATTAGTTAACCATTAGATTACACAATAGGCTAATTAGCCTATTATGACTTGTGGTTTTGATTGCTTCAAAATCAAACTCGATGTTCCTTGAGAATTCCACTACAAGTGGTTCAGAGTAAAGCTGAACTGGAGTTAAGTCAGAGATAAAGATGTGGAAAGATAAATTAGAAGGACACATACATTTTCTGCAGGTTTTAACCATCCCATAGAACATATTTCATTCATTATAAAGAAGTGTGAAATGTGTGGGTCGACCAACACCTGTATTAGCTCATGCCATCCCTCCAAAGTGGATGACCAAACCAAAAGGTTATTGATCAGGGGAGCTACTGAAAGACATTTGCCATCTTTAAATAACGTCCAAGTCTTTATGCCTGAGACTGGTTAGTCGTTGTATATGACAACAATCTTACAAGCATTACACAAAAGAATGTAAGAAAGAAGATTCTTATTTGTGTTTCTGATGCAACATGGTATGGTTTATGATTAGATGACAGATGTGGTCTAATGTGATCCTGTGGACATACATCTAAGCACAATATTTGGTGAAAACCATATGGCAGACCACCAAATTACACCATACCAAAAGTGTTTTTAGCAGTTGGACAGGCTACAAGGGGCAATGGATGCCATGTATACCCACATTTCATAAGCCAAACCAGTTGCCCTCTACTAGACATCTGAAGAGGGACGGGTGGCTCACCATAGACTGTCAACAATCCTAAACAAATCACTAAAATACAAAAAAGTGATTTAAGGATAGGAAGGTAAATGTCCTCTCCTCCCTGCCCTGACCAAAAGTTTATTACTGCTCACCAAAAATGGACTTCAACAGGTGTACTAGAACGAATATGCAAACATTTCCAATTCTAGGTGTGCAAAGTATTACACAAGGGGGGTTATCACATTTCCAACCCCATCATTCTACTTTTTCCCAAAAGTTTTAATAAATCTGGAAAAAGATATTTAACCTGGCTTTAATTTCAGGCTGCAAGTCTACAATGTGACAATTTTAGAGATGGGTGATTTTTTTAGACACTGTACACAATGTTATTCCAGTTATTAAATGCAATCCCAGATATTTTGATTAATAAACAGGGAATAATCAGTGTTAATTAATTGCATGAAAAGTGTAATTATTTATGTTTTTAATTAAGGTCAAATATTTGTAGTATTATGGATTGTTTATTAATGTCAGAATTCAGGTAACCTCAGGCAGATTGTATAGTGATGATGACTCCCTTCATACCAGTATGACTGCAATACCCTGCAGTCTCTATAAACATCATTTTTAAGAAACTCTTATATTTTTTATTTTAAATCCAATTACTTTTGTAACAGAGTGCAAACAGTTTTGAAGTAGTGTTTGTAAACATTTGCAAATGAGGCATTGAAAAATCTACACTTCTGTTGGTGCATGAGCTTGTGTGAGACATTAATCATGCTTTATTGGATCAAAATGCATTTTGCACCAGAAGCACAGAGCAGTAGTGCTCAGTGGGCACCTGAGCATTAAAGCCACATCTGCTTTTTAAACATTTCATCCCAAAAGCCACGGACATTTAACTGTTTCTGCTGTAACAGTCTGGGAACATCGTCTATTAGATTTTGGTATTACTGCAAATATAAAATAAAATAAACTTTGCATTCACAAATATGCTGTATATAGTTATTTTGGCTTCTATAAAAAACGGATTTATCTTTCAGTGCTTTTTCAATCACTCTCAAAAGCATACTTTGATGGCCTACTTTACACCGCTAAAGCCAGTCCTAGACTCCTTGGACTGATCTGAACTTACCTGGAGAAATGAAACCATGTGGTTCTGATCCTGATCTGGACCTATTGAACTGCATAGAACTTCCTGGTTCACTTCATGATCTGGAGCTACTTGGTTAAACAGATTCTAATCCTGAAGTGGGCTTACTTGGTTAAATAGAAATGCCTGGTTCTAAGCCTTATAAGGACCTACTGGGATAACTTGGAGTGACTGGTTCTGATCCTCATATGAACGAACTGTGTAACATAAAAGTGATTGGTTCTAATTATGAACTGGGCCTACTGGGTTAAACATAACTTACTGGATCTTATCTGCATCTGAACTTAAAGGCTTAAATGGAACGGTCTGGTTCTGACGTGGACTTGCTTTGATGAATAGAACTGACTGGATCTGGACATAATCTGGACCTACTGGGGCAAATGGATCTGTTTTAATTCTGATCTGGACTCTCTTGATTTAACTAAACTGGCTAGTTCTGACCCTGACCCTGAACTTCCTGTGTCATCTAGAACTGCCTGGTTCACACAGTTTTAAATGGAACTCCCCATTGAAGTTGACAGCACGGATGTAGTTGAGCAGTAATCGACCCTCCACAGGATCCATTTTGTCACAGATACCGGCGGTGCCAGAGCACAGGTCCTGATGCATGTTGTGTAAGGCATGTGCCATGGCATACACAGCGTCAATCACAAACTGCACTTTTCCTTCCTGCTCGTACGGGGAGTCACGGCCGATCCGCTCTTTACCTGAGGGAAATCCAAGCAGAGGGAATGGAGATATAATGTAAATTCTGAAAAGGTAAGCCATGTATGAAAAAGGTGACGAGGCATCAATATAGTAAGATAAAGAGAGCATTAAAGGTCTTTGCCATCATCTGTCACTGGCACAAGTGTCAAACTGTAACAACTTCCTTTTTTCATTCCTCTTCTATCCTCTAAATTTAAATAAATCAGTACAGAAATGTGAAAATGTTCAAACTCACAGATTAACTGTTTGAAGCCCAAGCATATCTTGGGTATGTTATTTGAACAGCATATGGATTTTATGACCAGGGTATAATAGTAAGAACATTACACAGAATACTGTATTGAGTACTGCACTGTATTGTACTCTACTGTACTGTATTGAGATTTGCTGTTTTGGCATTTAAATTGTCAACAACTCAAATATTTCAAACTTGGTTTTGTCACTCCATAATGATCTTTTCCACTGAACTTAATTTCAATCATTGTGAGCCTCACCATATCTTTGCCTTTTTATCCTGTTCCCCATCCAAATAAGTGGTTTGTGAGCTGCTACCATTAACACCATTTCTGATCAAGCGTCTTCTGACTGCAGAAGGGTTAACTTGGAACCCTGATAAAGCTGCCAGATGCTTGCACAAGTGTAAGGGGAGATCATGCTAAATGTAGCCTATACAAGTTGCATACCAATCTTATAAATAAAAAGACTAAGAAATAATTATATATGGTCACAATACCATGGCTAAAACAATGGTATATCTAATCCAATGGGAGCATTAATCCTTTGCACAGCACTGTAGGTATTAAGAATACAGGACTGTAGTGGTTTCAGCCCAAAGTACATTCTTTGTAAGATCCAGTGTGATTTTCAGATAATAGATAAAAAGTTGTACATTTTTAATATAACAATCCCCCCCCCCTAAAAACATAGTTTAATAGCAAATATGCTCCATTTGCATATACAGTAGTTATCCAGAGTTTGAAGTTCACACACTTTTCACACATTTTATCCCCTTTTTTTAAGTACAGGATTGGGGAAGGCTCTGGTGTGGGTCACTGTTGGAGTTCCTGGGGCTGAATCACTGTATTGTCTGGCATCATGTCTCTCAGAAAAGGCCAGTCATGCCTGTGTGATGGCCAGGTCATGACAATGGTGGGCTAGCAAATTGTACATATCATTTCTTACATATGATTAAACACAGATGCCTATCCCATTCTCATTCTTAACAGGTATGAATATAATAAATATAATATGTTTTGTGCCAGCAAATTGGTCTATTCATTCTCACAGCTATCTTTAATATATCACTATAATAAGAGACTATTAAAAAAAAATGGTGAAAGAACTATTTAGGATTACTGTATGATTTAATTCTGCTTGGACACTGGGCTCATTTAATGGACCACTTGGCTGGTTTTGGCCCTGTTTTGAATGGCCATTGAGTTGCTTTGTTATGCAGACCTTTATGTCTATGAAGCTAAACAGCATTTTCCATCACAAGCACTCAGCTCCAAGCTCTGGGAATAATTTACCACATGCAAATTGCATCATGCATAATTAAACTTTATAATCTTAACATTTCTCTTTTTTGTTATCCTATTACTTGCGCTTTTCAGCACAAAGCGTAATGACACGCAACAGCCTAATGTGTTCCAAGGCACCTGCCAACAATCTGCTTATATTTATCACTAGGTGCAGAAATGGATGTGGCAATAAAAATTCAATCCACTGGTTCTTCAGTAGCCACCCCTGCCATGTTCTGCGATTGACTGGCATCCTGTCCAAGTTGCATTTCTGAGTGAGAGCAGTGAGCACCCATATATAGGTTCTAGTCAATCAGTGGTCTGACGAAGCATGTCCATTATTCTGTTCATTTACAAAAAAGCTAAATGTTTATGGACACCCAAAAACACATGGGTATTAGTATGTATTTGCTGCTACAGCAAGCTTTGCTCCTCTAAAAAGAATTTCCATTTTGGATCATATGTGAGTTTGAGCATTGATATTAAACAATAAGCCATTGCACTCAGCTGGCATTCCAATTCAGTTCAAAGATGTCTGCTGAAGTTTAAGTCAGGGCTCTAGGCAAGTTGGCTGATCATTTTGTTTATAGCACTTTCACCTCACAGCGAGAATGGTTTAAACCCATGTGGAACAGTCTGGGTCCCTTCTGTTTGGAGTCTGCATATCCTCCCCATGCCCATGTGGGTTTACTCTGGGTGTAATTGGTTATGTGTGTGAGTGTTTGTCTGAGTGTGCGAGTGAATGCGCCCTATGATGAATTTTCGCCCTGTTTAAGGGGGTACTGTGCTGGAGCACAAATGACCCCCCCTCCCACCTCCCCATTGGCTTCCCCAAAATGGGTATGTTTTTGTCATCATGATACGTGTGGTTCATGGTTGTACATATGTGATCGGGTAATCACATACGTTTGTGCGTATTTTGGGTTCGTTTTGTGTGCAGTGACACACAGCCCTCAAATAAGCCTTGTAAAAAATGCATTGATTATGTAATGCACTGATTGTCAGCCTCTCGTGCTGTGTTGCAAAATATTTTTTATGAAGAAACTGAAAAAATGAAGTCCAGAGACCTGTACCACCATTTGCTCATCAGTGCTCCTTGCTAAAGTGAACTGTTGGAGTAAAACAAAACCTGGCAACAGGAAAACTTACTTACATAGTCTTCTTGTACACCAAGACAAAATAATGAAAAGGTTAAAATGTCTGATATAAAAATGAAACTAGCATGTCTGGGTGTTCAGAATCTTCCAACATATCTTATGTGTTGTTATTTCTTAAAGATTAGTCATTAGTTGGTTATCTTCCACAGTCCATCAGGCTCATGGTTTGGCCCCATCAGAGTCTAGATTTGAACCCTATAGATAATATTTGGTCTTACATTAAGCACAAACTAACTGCATGTCAACAGGTTTGGGCCATTTGCCATTTACACTCCATTTGCCAAGGAATTTAAAGTTAAACAAAGAAGCAGGAATGAAGATGGTTTACCTGTGCATTTCTTCTTCTCTGGGTCGAGTTTGATGCCTGGCCGTGTCAATTTGCACCTAAAGTCATCCTCCCAAAACTCAGCAAACCATATATTCCTGCGGTTATTCTCCAAAGAACGGGATGTAAAGTATTGATCAAACCCTGAGCAAAGGAGACAAAATTGGAACTGATTGCAGCTGAAAAACAAATACATTTAACACCACTGAGATCTAATCAGTATGATTTTATGAGTCAAACTACGTGCAATTTGTGCATATTTAATAAAATGGAAATGATTGTTAAAGAACTCTAAACAAACAAACTGCAGATGATACTACCAGTTGCAACAACCTTAATGTTATGCTTACACTAAATCACAAGCTTAAATAATGTCCTATATGAACCTTCAACAGAGGCTCTTTTGGGGAGGATGGTGACTGCTCCCTCTGCCACGTCTTCATGGTCCAGGATGGGGGAACTCTTTGCCCCCCAGCTGTCTGATCCAACAAATTTAAAGTGGTCGGTCAGGTTTGCCCGTTTAGCAGCCTCCAGAACCTGCCTACATCAAAAAGATTATTACTAGCATTTTATGACATTTAACAGATACCTTATTCAGAGCGACTTACAACTGATACGATCTTACAATCCTTGCAATTATGACTTGCTCAAGGACCCAGCTTTATCAGCTTGGCAGAGGTGGGATTTGAACCCTTTCCACTTATAGCCGTGAGTCCACAGAGATGACCATAAGTGCAAAGTTTGCAGATGTGATGTTTGTACACTCACCAAGCATTTGATTAGTACTAATACCTGTTGTGGTCTTAAGGTTAGACATGCTGTACATTCTAGAATATTTTTTGCCCATTACAGTTGTTTTGGTTATCTGAGGTACTGTAGCCTTTCCCTTAAACCAGTCTCTGGACACTCTCAACGAGGCATTTCCATCTGCACAATGGGTTCTTTATTGCACCATTCTGATTCCAACTCCAGATTACCATGCATGAAAGATTAGCAGTTATAAAAACACTGACCAGAACATCTGAACACAACAGCCATGCCAAGGTCAAAATCACTGAGACCACATTTTCCCCTGTTTTGATGGTTGATGTGAACATGACGTGAAGCAGGTGGGCCATATCTGCTTTGATTTTATGCATTGCCAGTCAGTTGTATAAATCATGCTGGTCATTGGAATTACAGGCGTTCATATTAAAAAACGCTTTATAAGTGTATGCTGCTTTTGCATATGATCTTAGTTTTACTTGTCCACATGAGAACTCAAAACTGCAGGAAATAAACCCCACTGTCCGCGGGTGTGCCTGAGCCATCTGTAACACAATGGTTCTAGTGTTAAAAAAAAAAAAGCAGTCTATCCTCATACTTTCAATTTGGGTCATTATCATACAAAATCAGCAGCCTGTTCTTCACAGCGGAGGCAATTAAAATGAATCACTCCATAAAAAGCTTCATTAACGTGCTTTTTTTTTCTCCACACAGAGGTACTTTAAGGACTTCATGACAGGGTGTGAAATTGCTCAAGACATAATAAAATGTGTCTCTTAAGACAGAGACTAATACAGAGACTAATCATTTTTTAGCTATTTGAGAAATCTGCATATGTAATTGAAATATTCCGCTCTCACACCATTTGCTCCAGCTTTTAAAATTTCTTGATAACATTTATTCACTTGACAGATTCTTTCATCCGAACTGATGAAAAGGGAGGGTATGTGGAATTAATATGCAGTTACTGCAGCTACTTATGCTTACTTCTGTGTTAGCAATGGTACAAATAGGACTGAAGTACAATTGTAACCATTGTGTAACTCTGATTTGCAAACTTCTGGATTAAAAGCCTTTATTTGCCATATAGAATCTAATTAAAGACCTTTAAAAACATGTGGTTTGAATAAGAGAAACAAAACACAGATTTGAAGAAATTATTAATGCATGGATCAAATATCTGTAAATCTACCCATTGCATTCTTATTTTGAGCACTTTGGGACTTGTGCTGTGATGTAGCAGAAACCTGGCCAGTTAAGAAAAGATCTAGTGGGCCAGCTCATTAACTTCCAACTGAACTGTGATTCAGCCGAACAGCAACAAGAGCTTGTTAACAAATCTGACTTACAGAATGGAGCGAGTCCTTGCATCGACCCTCATTATGTCTGATTTGAATTGAGTTCCAGTAGCACCACGAGTGCCAGTTATCACTGCCTCAAAAGGCAGCGCTTGTTCACAGCGGTGCAAGCTTTAATAAGTGTGAAACTTCGGTGCACACGTTTGTCCGTGCCAACGTGGTGGAAAAGCTGTCAACAACATGCCACCCAGGCTTAAAACTCAGTCAGGGAACTCTGCAAGGTACAGAATCTCTTGTTAGAGGTGTAGTTATTCGTCAGCTCCAAACAAAGCATTGATCTTAATAGACAGATGCATCAAAACTGTCTAATACTGTACATGTAAGAGTGTAATTTCTGGCTTGCTTATATTTACTCCCCTATCAGCGTCACAAAATCTCAATAAGTCCTTTGCTCTACTAACCAGCCAACAACACAACCCACCTACCCTCCCATCAGTAATGAAATGAGCCTTTAAATAGGCTCCACCTGGCCTACCCAATTCAGGGTCTACCATTCCCCTTATTCTGCAGGGGGGGAGACAACCACATTCAAAGAAAATATTAACAAACAAAACCATACAAAATGTCAAAACACCTGTTCAAAAGGATATATGGGACATATTAAAATAAAAAATACATTATGAACAAGATAAATCTAAAATAAAACAACAAAAAAAACATTTTCAATTATATACTACCCTCCCACATGGATCAAACCCATCTGGCTCTACTGAGCATGTCTGAACATGCCCAGGCACTATTTATAGACATCAAAAAGCCAGTTTGGGCCTTTTCCTAGACCAGAAAGGTGCAATGCCATCTCACACCTTTCTGTTAAAATAAGCTACTGGACTTTAAAGCGGGACTAGATCACTAGATCATAGATGGTGCCATGTAAGTATGATCTAGTCCCGCTTCAAAGTCCAGTAGCTTATTTTAGCAGAAAGGTGTGAGATGGGTTGTCAGGCTAGCAATG
>JAVSBV010154292.1:0-15058 GCA_033117975.1 Parotocinclus spilosoma
ACCAGACTGGCAACAGTGCTAACCACTGTGCCTCCCATCTATATACACAGTGTATTTATAGATTATGACAAATACATTTACAATGGCAAAAACACTGCCTTTTTGGATTTACTTGATTTTTAGTTCATTGCAGACAGTATAAAACGAATGAAAATGAAATATTTCATGTTTTGTCTGGTTAACTTCATTTCGTTTGTTAATAAACATCCATTCCTGTATTTTAGGCCTGCAACACGTTCCAAAATAAGTTAGTACAGTAAAGCATGTAGTACTTTGTAATGTTGCCATTCCTTTTCCCCACAATTAAAAGACGTTTTGGCACAGAGAACACCAAGCGATTTAGTGTTTCACATGTTATTTTTTCCTATTCTTATTCTTTTTTGTTCCTATTCCTAAATTCTCCAAACATTCACTATTGGTGATTGAAACATTACTACATTACTGTGTAGTAATTGTTTTTTTAATTCCTTACTACTTCTAAATCACCCCATCTTAATTTTATTTGGAATGTGTTGAAGGCCTGAAATGCAGGAATGGATGTTTAGCAACACATTAAATGAAGCTAACGAGGCAAAACAATAAACATGTCACTTCCATACCAACTGCAATAACATAAAAGTCACTTTGTGTTTATTTCATATGCATTTTCCATACTGTTCCAACTGTTTCTGATTTGAGGTTGTTCTTTCACGCATCCTGTGTGTTTGTAGTAACATTGCTGTTATTGACTGCAGTGCTTTTCTGTTCTAATACATACAACATGCGAATCTAGAACAATGTACCAGTGAAAGCTACACATTTTTACTGCATAATAGCAGAATGAACTTGCACTCTCTCATGTCATAAAGTTATCACTTTAATTGGTATAACCTTATGTTTGGGAGGTTTTAGCTTTGGAATTTCGGTTCAAGTACCAGAAAGACAGTAGGAAGCCAGAAAACAGTTGAGCTGGACAGCACAGTCTTAAGCAAAAGTTTTGAGAATGGCGCAAATGTTTTTTTTTTTTCACAAAGTTTGCTGCATCAGTTTTTATGGTGTCAATTTTTTATTAACTATATAGTAGATTGTGAAGAATGGTCAAATGTATTGCAATTAATTGCAAAGTTATTCCCTTATGACAGAAATGACTTCATTCCAGCAACTGCTATTCAGTCCTAAAAATGGGCTGCTAACATCATTTTAGTGATGAACTCGTTATCTCAGGGGAAAAAAGGCTAATGAGGACAAGACAACTGATATCACTGTCATGTAGAATATAAAAGCAGACTGGTTACTTTAAAAGGGTAGTGGTGCTTTGAAGTTTTCTTCTGTTATCCATGGTTATCCCCAAGAAAACACATGTCATCACTGCATTTCAATAAAAAGGGTTTAATAGGCAATGGCATTCCTGCTTGTAAGATAAAATCCCAATCAACCATTTATCGAATCATCAAAAACTCAAGAAAATCAAGCAAGCATCAGAATCATCTCCTGATGAGCATGCAGCTACCACCAGAGCATAGCTTGTTCAGGAATAGCAGAGAGAAGATGTGAGTGCATCTGAACACATATTAGTCTTTTGGAGGCTTTATTCTTCAAGAAAAACATCAAGGACAAACTGACATTCTGCAGGAAGTATAGGGATTGGACTGCAGAGGACTGGGGTAACCTTATTTTTCACCCCTTCAGACTGATTAGGCAACAGTGGGTTGCCATCATTTAAGAATTTTCCCAGAAGATGAAATCCAGTATGTCAAGGCTAATTGCAGCATTCTGAAAGAAGGGTGAACACTGTAAAGATTACGTTTTTGCTTTGCTTAAACTCCATGTATTTGTCAATAAATAGTTCTTAAAGTATATAGAATGTTTATAATTCTACTTCAATATAACACATCAACATCTGGCAAAAGGTTGTTGAGGCAGCAAACTCTGTGAAAAACAAAACTTGTGCCATTCTTTAAAGTCTGTGGTATTGCCGTACTCCTTCTGGACTCATGGTAAAATGAGCACTGGTGGTCTCAGAGCAATTTCGCTGCACCAGGACACCGTGTGAAAACTCTCGGGCAGGCTGAGTTGTTGTGACAGGGTTCTGACTCCCTGTCATGCTTTCAGGCTCAGCCAGACACTGAGCAGTCTGTGCTGAGTGGTACAGTGGTCAAAAGAATGGCTATACATTAAGTAATTAAGCAGATGCCCTTATCCAAAAATATTTAGAACTGATATCAGTCCAAGCAAATGTGGGTTACAGGACTTGCTAAAGGACACAACAGTGGTGTGGAATTTAAACCCTGGACCTCCTTGGACCAATACTTTGTTTGTCTCCTTTACTCTGCACTCTAATGGTCAGGACCCACAAAGATCAGGTATCATTTAGGTTGTGGATCTTTGAATGCACTGCAGCGACACAGTTGTGGTGGTGTGTTAGTGTGGATAGTGCTGAGTGGAGTTTTTAAACACCTCAGTGATGAAGGATAAGAGGATGGCTAACACACTATCCAACAACAGATGAGCTCCTGTCTCTGACAATATGGGAGATGTGTCTAAGAGTGTAGATATGTGCACAACAAAGTGAGAACATGCAAACTCCACACAGGTGGAGTCCAGGCCAGGAATTTAACCAGATAATTCTGGAGCTGTTGGGCTTTAGCGCTGTTAGGTCTTAAATTTGGTAAACATAATCGAAACCTAAATTGTTGAGCTGACTTATGATTAGCCCTGAAAAAGGTCTTCACATATCTACTCAACTGATAGAATAGCATAACTCCTTACACTTGATACACACAGTTTACACAGTTACTGAAAGCAGATAAAGAGAGACCAATTAAATGAATGAAATAAAATACTATTCTTGGTCAGCTGTCTATTGAGCAAAATTAATACATATATTTGAGTAATAAAAGTATGTGAACTTTAACTATTAGCAGTTAATTTGAAGGTGAAATTCTATCAACAAAATGAACGTAAGTGGGTGCTCTGTTGTATAAAGAACAAGGAACTATCAGTGTGCAATCTTCAAAACACTTTTGTGAAAGTGTATCACAAAAAAGGCATATGAGGACAGAGAAAGTCGTTTATATAGCAAGGCTGGAAAATTAATTTCCCTTAATAAATAAATGCCAAAGTTTAATAGTAGTGGAGAAATACAGAATAACAGACAATTATAAAGCGTTCACAAACTTTCACAACTATCAGGGCTACGAAGTAATTAATTTAAAATTGGAGCTTTAAGACTTGGCTTATAATTACAAATCCAGATCAAAAGTGCAATTAATTATATTTTCTGTAATACTACAGGGTGAGTCAAAAGTTACGTGACACCCTTTATTTCAGAAACAACAGGGAAAATTACATCTGAATACCCCAGCAAAAAATGATAGAGAGGATGTCCTGAACATGGACCCCAGCTTGAAAGCTGCCACATTGGATCAAGGGTAAGTAGCATATCAAAGAAGAGCGGAACAGTTTTAGAAATCGATTGCTACAATAAGATCTTGAATCAGTTATCGATCCAGAAAGTTCAAGACGTTTGTTGTTTGTTTGTTGTCACAGGTAACTGAAGATGGATTTGACAAGTCTGATGTCCAGGGAACACAGTTTCCGTATCATAGCAGACTTCAACAACCGACACCCAGAAATACCCCCAGTTTCACACAGCACTGTTGCAGCCCCCATAACAAACCGGAACTGTGGATGACAAATCATGTAGTGATAATCTGCACACCATTAACAAGAATGAAATGTCAACAATGGTTTTGGCAGCCTTTGTGAAAAGTCCAAAACGCAGCATGCAACACGTCCTGTGACTTTTAACTTACCTTAAAAAAGTTTATTTTACCAAACAGTATGCAGAATGCAGTTATTTTTCTGATAAGGTCATGGCAGTGAATTCATCTGATCATTCTTCACAATCTAGAGTTACCACCATAGAAAACTGATGTATCTAACTAGGTAAAAACCAAGATTTGTCGTTCTCAAAACTTTTGGCCACAGCTGTATGCCAACAAATTCAATATGAAATGTAACTCAATAATAAAAGCCCCACTTATTTACATTCTTTGTCTACCACTCCTTTCATAGCAGTATTGGTGTTAAATTGGTTATTATTATCAGAATTATCACATTTCAGTGCTTTAATAGAGATAAATAAATTAGCCAAATGTGTTTGATCTGGCACAGTGACATTTTCGCTGACATTAAATCAATGTCTGTATGTCTGTATAATATGCTGTTATTGATTAACATCATGTAAAAAACAACACATGTAAAATATATACTGTAGTCACGACTCATTATTCACATTATTGAATTATACAATTTAATAGTTAATTTAATTCAAACCTTAGCATGCTTCAGGATCAACACACTAGAATCTGTCAGCCATTATAAGTAAGCTGTTCAGTATCAGTATTCACTGGACTTCACATTCATTACAGCATTAATTATGGCTCTGCAGAAGCTCTTAAGTTTTACATTATGGTGTACATGATGTCATTTTGAATTCATACATACAGAATCCAGGCGCTTTAACCACCACTGCTGTGTGTAACTGCCACATAATGTACAGTATTACCTTTCTGGATGTTTTTTCTCTGAACCATATATGGCAGGAATCTGACCAGTCTTTCACATTAGTGATGTAATCATGGAATGTGGTCTGGTCATAATTATTGTACTTAGATTGTTTCTTGCTCTTACTTGTAGTTGCACGTAAACTTGCGTTGTGGTGGATTAACCAGATTTTTTACCATCATTAATCCTACCTATACAGTGGGGAAATACATATTTGATACACTGTTGATTTTGCAAGTCACCCTACCTTCGAAGACTGGAGAAAGCTGTAATTCTTATTGTAGGTAAACTTAAATTTTTGCCAGCAACCTTCTTCCCTCAGTAAGTTCATTGAAAATGGGTCCTGGGCGGGGGCTTTCAGCATGACAATGACATGAAACACACAGCCAGGGTAACCTAGGAGTGAATCAGTAACAAGCATTTCAATGTCCAGGAGTGGACTAGCCAGTCTCCAGACATGAACCCAATAGATAATGTTTGGAGGGAGCTGAAACTCAATGTTGCCCAGTGACAGCCCCGAAACCTGAAAGATCTGGAGAAGATCTGTATGGAGGAGAGGGCCAAAAACCCTGCTGCAGTGTGTGCAAACTTGGTCAAGAACTACAGGAAATGCCTGACCTCTGTAATTGCAAACAAAGGTTTCTTATACCAAATATTAAGTTCTGTTTTTTTATTGTATCACATACATATTTCATGCAACAAAATGCAAATTAATTATTTAAAAATCTCACAATACAATTCAAGCAATTGTGGTTTAAGGTTTTTTGCTCAAAGTAATTATCAGAAAGATCATTCAAGATCCTCAGAAAAGCAAATGAAAAGTAAAAGAAGTTGTTCGATTATGTAAATGAGATGCGATTGAGTAGCAAGTGACATAATCATGGGGGTGAACAGAAACATGTTAAATTGGACAATAGTGCCACACATTGACTGTTCAGTAGAGTGTATGATCACCAAAGATTGCCAAAACACACTGACAGTGTTGGGGCATGGGCATGATCCGATTGTCTGGCAGTTGTTGTGGGATCGTCTTCATAATCATTTTGAAATCATTCCTAATATTTGTGAAAAGTGTATATTGAAGACCTAAGTATTGTGGTGACTGATTATTATTGCTTGAAATAGCCTTTGACTGATTTCTATGGTACAGTTAACATATTTATAATTCATTATTTATATGACAGCAGAGCATTTTCCACTGTCCTAATGGCAATAAACCCTATTAGCTAAAGCCAAACATTATTGTCTATTAAAACAAGTATGTCATATGTTGCCTTTCCTTCCTTTGCAGGATATGTGCTGACATGTTTTAAGTGGTGAAAAAAGTTTAATTATTTAATATAACATCTAATCCATCTAATGAGTATGGGTCCGTTTTTGAGTCTTGGGCTTGCCAGTTCTTCCTTAGAATGTTCAGGGAGTTTTTCCCTTTCCACTGTCACCCTAAGCATGCACAGTTTGTGATTGGCCTTAGATAAAATAAGATAATCAAATTTTGTAAAGCTGCTTTGAGATAATGTTTCATTGCAAAAGCAGTAAAGAAGAAATCTGAAATCTGAACCCAGGGTAATGTCTAAGCAACTAAAGTTCTTTCTCACATTGGCTGATGTTGATTTTTATGAGTCTACCATCAGGAAGACACTGAACAGCATGGTGTGCATGGTAGGGTTGCATGAAGAAAGCCACTGCTTTCCAGAAAGAATATTGCTGCCGATGTAAATTTTGTTAATGAGCATGTGGACAAGCCAGAAGGCCACTGAAAAGAAATTTTGTGGATAGATAAGACCAAAATATAACTATTTGGACTCAATGGAATTATTATGTGGATTAAATAATTCCATAGCAGTGGTGTGTTGTATTTTAACAGATGTGGGGTACACAGCCGTGGGTAACTAAACCTCTGTGGCACTGTTTGGGCAGGCTGAAAAGCTTCTTCATACTCCAGCTTTAAAAAAGATATACAACTTTCATTTTTTTCATGCTCCTTGAAGATGTACCGGTATTGTTGTTTTTCAATGAACATGCAGTACAGGGGGATGGACAAACAGGGTAATTATTTTACAACATTTGCTTAGAATAGCTGTCTAACACACTGCTGTACATTGCCTGCAGCGCCTCCAATTTTGCAGTCTCTACACCGCAACCCTGGCTTAGCCCATAACATGAAGGTTATCATGTCCCAGGCAATGGCCAGGCTATTTAAAGAGAGGACTTAAGATGGGAATCCTGAATTCTTGGTAAACAGTACTATAAAGGTAAAATCAAAAGACAGAAACAATTTAAACCTTTTAGCCCAAATCCTAAGAGTGACTTTCAGATACCTCTCTCTACTCAGTGTTGAGATTATTTTGTCACTCCCTTAATGCCTGACATTTACTGTGAAAACGGTAAAACAACAGCTATAAAGATGGATAAGGGCCCTTTTTAGAACGAGGCTAACAGCTAAGTATCACAAGCTTAAGAGTAGATGGGCTAAGCCAAGCACAGTGCACCATACCATACTACCTGTGATATTTATAGAATGGAAGAGGCAGTGCACTGAGGACAACTGTGTGGATATGTGCACATGCCTGAAGTGGCATGTAGTTTCTCAAAATTCTAAAAAAACAAACAAACATATTTCTTCCTGGCACTCCTTCTCAGTAGATATGGGTATGTGTAACAGATTTACATTTACATTTGTGTCATTTAGCAGACGATATTATCCAGAGCGACTTACGATACATACAGTCTTACAATCCAAGCAATTGTGGGTAAAGGGTCTTACTCAGGGACCCAACTGTGGCAGCTTGACCAAGGTGGGATTTGAACCCTGGACCTTCTCGTCCATAGTCCAGTACCATAAACATTAAGCCACCACAGTCCCAACAACAGCTTTCAACTTTCCAAGTCAAAATTGACACAAGAATTTGAGCATTTAAATGTGATCTGCATACTGCTGAAGTTCTGAAGCTTCAAGTAGGAGCCTCTAAGTACAATAAGCTCCAGCATTACACACACAGAACAGCTAGCACATGTACTTTAATAGATCCTGAGCAGGAGATCTATTGTGGTTACCCTGCAGCTCTAACAGATGTGCCACTCCCTACTTTTAACTCATCACCCATCACCCAACACCTGGACAAAACAGTGCCCAAGCCAGCAGCACACTGTAAAAAAAAAAAAAAAGCTGGAAATTAACAGCCAATTTTCAACAGTATTATACTGTTATGAATAATAAACTGCTCTTTATTGTAAAATAAATTGTGAATGGAAATTAACAGCCACTTTTCAACAACATTATCCTGTTATTCACAAAAAATGATCTTTATTGTAAAATACATTGTGACTGTATTTTAGCAGCAAGTTTGACTGTATTCTCCAGTTCATTCTCCAAAACAGCAATTTCATGTAAAACAAATATTTCAGAAGCAGCATGGAGCTGGTGTGACATTGTGGAAGTTCCTCGTGATCAAGATTTTTATCTTGATTTTGATCTTCATCCATTCCCATCTCCTACATTATTAGAAGGTTTTACATTTTATTTTAGGTCATATAAAATTCATTCCTAACATTTCAAGCAGTCTAGATTTTTTTAAAACGACACTTGCTTTTTGTTGGTGCTCCCTCTCAAACTGACTTTCTCTCCACTGCAACATTCGACAAGGTAAGATTCTGTATGATCTTTTTTTATTAGTGAATATATCAATTGCTAACAATTTGTTATTTCTCTATTTTATGTTCAAGCTCAGGCGCTTGTTAAACTTGGTTTACACAGAGAGGGAGTGGTTAAAACATTAGCTATCTTATCTTTTTATGTCATTTATCTACAATACATCTTAATGAAAACGTTATTCTTTTACAGTGTTTGACCATCCTTTTTCACAAAATATTGCTTTATACTGTTTTGTTTTTTAGTGATGTTTGAAACATATGCAGGATATTAAGGTAAGCTATTATTAGCATTTGTCATGTTTTGTCTTTGTGGTGCTTGCAGCTGAAAGACGTAGCTCTTAAACAGTTTACTTTCCTTGAGTTAAGCCAAAGGATAACCCAGTTTAAATATCTAGGTAATAATGCAAGTGACAGACCTTGTGAGTCTTGCAAATTACACATATGGGTGACCAGATTCCAGCCTCACATCCCTGCAGAGGGGACTGATGACAAAAAAAGCAACAAAGGTTGGAGGACATTTATAGTCAGAAAACTGTAAAAAGGTGTTGAGGGAGCAGAAGTAAAGCATCCAGTATCGCTATATAAATGCATTTCCAGCACCAGCCACTGCAGATAGCAGGGACAAGTGGCCATACCTCATCGCCCAAAAAGGCCTCTATGCTCATTTTGAGCTTCTGAGTGAGTGCTGGTGAGCGCTGATTAACGTGCTGGGTGCAAACTGACCAATGACAAAGTTCAAGCAGTTCTCGCTGAACACAATGTTATTATATATTATATTATATAGTTGTCCCTCCATGTTATCCAGCTTCTGATGGCTCACTTTGAAGAGAGCATCAAGGGACTATTTCTTTTTCAAAATGTATGTTTTTGTATAAATGTATGCATGTATATATGAATGCATTTGTATGCTCATGGTGCACAGGCAGACTATTGAACTTTTGTCTAAACAATTAAATGTTATATTTATCTATGTTGTAGTCGTTTACCACTGCATTGACTTGGAGAGCATGCTCACCCTACCAACCACTTCTCGGTTGCTGCTGCTTGGTATGTATATAAAGAATTTATATTCTTTGCCTTATTTTAACTCTTTTCAAAGTGGGTTATTTTGGTAATATTAACAGGCAGTAAAAATGTTATTGTTTTAAGGAAAACAATGTTGCTTACATTATAAGAAAAATCTGTAGCTAGAACTGGCAAAAAAGGTAATCAAGTACATTTTTACAGCAGTATGAGTGTTAATTTAAGGGTTTCACACTGTAAAAGTACTAAATTACGATTATAGCATGTTGTTATAAAAAACAGTATTTAAACGGACATTTTCACCTCAGTAGCATACCGTTAATTTAACAGTAAGTTCCTGGCAACCCTGCTGCCAGTTCTTTATAGTTTTATAGCAACATAATGTGCACGGATGAATCACCATATCTCACCACTTTCAATTCATTCAGTTACCAGAATTTATCAGGACATGTCTGAAACAGAGGCAGAGCAGCTACACACTATGCACCAAAGTGCTTTGCTATTACCACAGCTGGTAACATTACATATTCTTTACAACAACGGAAACAATTAAAAATCAATAGGCCCAGTGACGGTTTGTCAATTGTGGGGAAAAGTGCATTGCCACAAAGAAAAACTCTGAACATCACAATGGGATCCTAGAGGCAGGGAACGTGGGCACCATATAGCAAAGTGACTAAATGTCTGAACAAAATCTCTGGACTGTAATTTAGTGTTAGCTGACTGAAGTCACTTTTCAGAGCTATAGTGAAAGTGAGGGCTTTGTAGGTCATAAAAAAGATTTCAGATGATTGTAGAATGGATAAGAGGACATGAGGACTTTTCTCCGGCTTCTAGCATGCAAGGAGGATGTTAAAGTTGCACTAGCAGATAGGAGATTGCGACAGTTCCTGTGAATCAGTTCCTTGTATGCATGTCTACATTTGTTGCATATTGCTTCTCCAGAAAAGCTATAATGGTAGTACATTATTAAAATGATATTAAATCTCTATCCTCTTTAGATTAGGGGAGCATTTAAATGGATCTAATGAAAATTCTAAATTCTCTGCCTGTGGACTTAATGCAAACCCTCAAATCTGCTAATTAATGTGCAGATGGAGATCAGACAGAAACTTGATGGCTGCATTTTTTAGCAGAAAAAGTAAAATCCGTTTTGGTTTCACATTCATTCTGTTGGCATTTGAGATGCATTAGTTGTATTATACAGTATAACTACAGAATGAAGCAAATTGAGAGTTTTGTGTATTACCTAGTTATGTACTATCGTTTGACAAAAAAACAACATTTCTACAAAGAGGTAGAAACAAAAATTAACAAAAAAGTGTTAACAAAATATTCAAACATGAAAACAGATTGTGTATCCACCTTCCTGCTGCTTCAGTTGGCCAGCTAAAATAAAGCCTTCTGATTTTTATTGTAAATGCATGTGTAGTTCTTCTTTTCAGCTGACAGATGGTTGTGAAGTATCTCAAGTGTATTGTTATACCATTCTCGAAAACAGGCCCAATTTCCAGCCAAGATGCAAATGAAAACTGATTGGAGATCATCCAAGCATCGAAAACATTGCTTTGTTCCTACTAATATTGAGCTCATTAAACGGGTAGACCTAAGCATTATCATTTATTGATTCCATACAAAAGGTCCAATTGATATGCTGGATATACGACAGTTTTGTTTTCAGCAGTTTGTCTTCTCCCAAAGATTTGTCTATGGAAGCTCACCATCACCCTCACTTCACTTAGCTGTTTTCAGAAATAGCTTTGAACCAGAATTACACTGGAACACCCCATGGCACGCTTTCCATTTCCAGCTGGCATTAGTTCATTGAAGGTGGCTTGTCTGGTTTCCTGACTTCCCTCTGAACTGCATGGTCGCATGTAACTGTAGAACCGTTATTAAGATTTTATTTTACCTTGATATGCCAGACTACTCTAATAATTACATCCATATAAAAAGTAATTTGTTAACAGTGGGCTGATGGGAATGCTGAGGAAGAAGCAATTCTCCCTCTAATAGTTCAATTTCATTCTCAGTCAGCCCACCCTCACTCTTGTGTACCCTGACATTCTCCACACCGAGTGTGCTACAGTAAAAGGTAGCACTTTTGTAGGAGAATAGCTCTTGATAAAAAAAAAAGGTGCAATCAAGAGCTGAATTTCATGCTTTTATGTTCCGCTCAATGAGAACACAGCTCACAGAGACCCTTAAAGGCAAATGATGAACTAGAGCTTTTGGCATCGTATGTTCTCCATAAATCAGCTAAAACATGCTGGCTTGGCTGTTTTACCATTGCTACTGGTTGGGAAATAGGACAAATTACGAGACGACACAATGTGTTCTGCAACACAGCAAACACAATGTGGGCGACAGCCTGTAACATTAATCACTCAGTATGCACATGGATGTGATGAAAAGGATACTGGAGGCAGTCATTACTTAATATGAAACCAAGGGGATCCGAATGCCAATTCACAAGCAATCATTTTACTGTCCTCCATATTTTTTCTTAAACAGCTGCAGAAACACACAATACTGCTACTAATAGATCACCTTATGCACATTTATATATGTGATGTCATGACCAAACCCTTTTGTATCTTTCTGAATAATGTCCCTTCTGTGAGGTAATACTGAGAAATAAATTGGACCTGCTTGACTGCAGATTCCATTATGAAGTCTGCTGATAAGGACAGTGCTTTGATTGGTAAATAATGAACATATGTCAGCCAAAATCAGCTGTGCTTGTGTTCAAATTTTTATTATGAGTTTAACAATATAAGGCATCAATACTTCCTTTTTAAAAGCATCTTCCTTAATCTCTGGGGGGAAATCATACAACTGGTTATAATGACTTTTAATAGTATCCTAGAGTTTACACAAAAAAGCAACCAATGATCTTTGTCATTCCCCTTCCCTTACAGGAAGCCCAAATACTCTGCCGCAATGAGGAGGTTGAGCACTAATGTACCCACACGGCGGAATATTGGAAAAACAATGTAAATGGCTCTCTGGAGAATAGACAGGGCACATTGCACACATTCTCAGTCTTTACTGCACATTCTGCCCTACAGTCCTTCACAAGCACACTCCCACGCATTCTCATTGAGCTTCATTCTCTCCAATTGCCTTAATGACAGAGTTACTGCAATTCCCTCAAGTGAGGTTATGTTATGAACATGGACCTCCCTCAGGCTTTTTGTCCTGTGGTGAGTGTTATGGTCATCCATCTGGTGCTATCGACTTTGCGTTGCCATAAATCCTGGTTCCTGCAGGAGCCTGGTTGGTGGGCAAGCACAGAGATATGTGCGCTGGCTGGACTATAAAGACTGGTCACTGGTATGCAGGTAGCACTGTTGGCAATAACCATGAGAAGAGCTCTTGAACTGAAAGGCAGAGAATAGCTAGTAATAAGGAGAAAAAAGAAATGACCACATTATAAAACCGATCAATTTTCTAACATAGCAGAGATGTTTGTTTACAGCTAATAGGGAGAAAAGGCAGACTTCATTTGATGTTCATTTCAAGGACTTAGATGCCTTGTCATAAAACGCAAAAGTTCTCTCTCACTCAATGTGTTGACCAGTATGTGACAGAAAAGCTCCAATTCAACATGGAGAATTTTTCATACCTGAACAGTCATGATGATACACAAAATGGACCTCACCTACTGATGATAGAAGTATAGAGGCAAGAGTGTGTGGAGAGTGAGTCATAGGGTGTCTTTTCTGAGAGCAGGCAGTGACTCAGGCCACAGAACACAGTCATTAACCCCTAATCACCACATAGTGCACACTTTAATTGTCCTCTGCTTCACTTCACTAAATGAGCATTCCAGCTAAATGACTCCTGAATCGTTTATCATTGAGGATATGAATATTGCATGGAGACTGTCCTCTAACATCTTTTTTTTAGCCTCTTAGGACCATACTCTGCATAGAATTGTGTTCCGGAACAAGGTAGATTTTGCCTTGTGGTGAATGTTATTGCTTTATGAGCGCTGACTGTACTGACCTTCTATCTCTTTAGACAGGGGGTCTTAAAACACCCCCTTTTACGTTTCACTCATTACTTAATATGTGTGGCAGTAGCAAATAAATATGTGCTTGTCCAGAGCTTTTCTGGCTGCTGATTACTGGGAGATCACTGAGCCTGTGCTGCTTTTGCCCTGTTGTTACATTTAAATGATAATTTTAACCTTAAATGCTACTAAATAATTGTGTAATACCTGTAAGTGTATTATATGGGAGTATTAGTTAGTACATGCAGCTACTGTGTCTTTATGTCTGTTTAATTTCTAGAGAAAAAAAAAACACTCCCCTCCCCAAGAAACTACCGCAAAGAATATAGTACCAGATACAATACTGGTAGAAGATTGCCAACATCTTGCTGCACACATTAAAGGACAAAAGTCTTTTCAGACAGTGGACATCTCTTTCCTGTACACAGGCTCCATGTTGGTGCTTCAGTCTAGTCTGTTGTCGAGTAGGACACCCTTAGTAGTAAGAATCCATCAGCTCAAAAGCAATGATGGTAACAGAACTGACCTTGGTCTTCTTCCTCCACCACCATCTGCTTAGTTTTGGACCTTTCTGTCCATCCCTCATACACCCGTCCACCAAAGAGCCATCAGAAAATTTCTGAAGGTGGCAGAAGTCCAACATATTCAGTCCCCTAGAGTGCCCCAAAGTTACTGACCAGCTGCACATACTGGGGTCTTCCAAAGAGCTAGTCCAAGAATATCATGATCACGATTGTTAAACTGTAAGTTCACCATATTCTCCTCAACCATGTGAGGTTGGATCGTGTTGAATGCACTGGAGAAACTAAAGAAAGTCATTGTCACACTGGTGTTGCAACAGTCCAGATGAAAGTGAGCCCTCTGCTTTAGATACATTACAGCATCTTCCACCCCACCCTGTTTGCTGTGGATAAGAAAAGGGCAGACCTGAGGTCCCAGTTGTGACAGCACCAGTCAGCATCATGATGTGTGATGTGAGTGGCTCAGGCCCTCAGTAGTTTAGGGCTAATTCCAACCTGCAGTTTTATCCAGTCTTACTATCTCCAGCTCTCTCTTCACATGGCTGGATGTCATTTCTAGGTGAACAGATTTCATTTGTATATGGTTCTTATTAGATTTTATTCAAAGACTAGATGGGTCAAAAATTTGCATTTGAGGGCTATTAGAGGCTTCTAAACAATGATGTCTGATAATAAAAATCTTTTTTTCAGCACACGTCACATCTTCTAGCAGCATATCACATGGTTTCACTCCAGTTCTTGCTGCTGGCTTTCTGAAAGAGGTTTACATTGATTCATTGAATGACCTGGCCAATATCAAAACGCTGATTATCAGGGTTAGATCTGAAGCACATCATCAAGCAAGACTTTACAGCCAACATTTATGTCGTGTAGCAGATGCCCTTACCCAGAGCTACTTACAATTAATACTTACAAGCCAAGCAATTGTGGGTTAAGGGCCTTGCTCAATGACCCAAATGTGGTAGCTTGGCAGAGGTGGGAGTTGAACCTTGGACCTTTTGGTCCATAGTCCTGTACCTTAACCACTAGGCCACCACAGTCCAGAGACCACTGCACCATATGAATAGCCTGTGTTGTGGTTTTAAGCACAGTACCAATAACAGTGTTCAGATCAATATTACACAGATATACAAAACTGAAATGAAATAATCACATGCATTGAATTCCGACCCCTTGTGACCACATGGACTGCACTTCTCTACAGTCTTCAGTCACATGGAGTTTTTCCTTGCCACTGTCGCCCTAGGCTTGCTCAACTTGGGATTGGCCTTTTAGGAAAGTGTAATATTGTGAA
>JAVSBV010154302.1:0-15055 GCA_033117975.1 Parotocinclus spilosoma
TGTGCTTTTCTTTCAAAAATAAGGAAATTTCTAAGTGACCCCAAACTTTTGAACGGTAGTGTATATACACACACACACACATAAAATTGGGCGAACCAACAAAGATAGTACCAGATCTAATTCTAAAACACATAAACATAACAGTTAGTGATTGTGCCTATTCTCAGAAAAATATATATAGATGTATATTTATTTTATTTTATTTATTAATTTATTATTTTTTTTATTTTTTTTTTTTGTGAATAGACACTCACTAACTCGCTAAGTGTTTATGCCACTTTTCTTTTTTTAAGTTATGTTATATATAACGGGCCGCACTAAGAAAGATGGTACCAGGTCTAATTTTGTCGTTTGCACTCTTCTCTAGGTGAAAAAGTTCCAAGTGCAACATTTAGTTGCAATGTTGTAATTTACAACTAACTAATTTATGTATGTATATATTTATGTATATAAATGTTACCTTTAATGTCTATTTACCGTACAGAACAAAAGATAAGCATAGCTGTCTTGTAAAATGCAGTATTGTACCAAATGTTTTCACATGGCATTTTTTTCATAGTACAAAATCAAATGCTGTGTTGAAAAAATCTAATCTGTTATGACTTTTATAATGTCCATTTCTCTCAGCGACCTGCTTTACAGAAGGTAATACAGACATTACACAGTACTGTAATTAAAACATGTTCTGGTTACACCGCAGCCAGCATCAGCCCAGATGCAGGGTGTAATGGATACATGAGTGGAGTGGACTGTTTATTTTGTTTAGAAAATAATAAGTAGATTATTGAAATTCAATAACTGTAGAAAAAAGTACAGTTTAAAATCAACGTTACCTCCAACAGACACATTGGACTTGACTGTTCTCAACAACAATTTCCAAATCCTGTGTGAACCGATCTGGGTCCTTTCTGTGTGGAGTCTGTATGATCTCCCTGTGTCTTTGGAGGTTTACTCCAGGTACTTTGTATCCTAAAAACCTAGTGTAACCTTGTGTGTGTTGTTGAATAGAGTTTGTTGAAGAGTGACGTTAAATAAACTAAAAAACAAACAAACCGAGTCCACTTTACACCGAGACAAGTCCGAGTGTAAAAGAAGTTAATACGAAGGTGACACAGAGACCGGACATTTATGGTCTCAAGTACTACAACACTAGTGTACAAGGTATGTGTATGTGAGCATTTCCAGTTCTCCTACTTTTAGCAGCTCCATTTGTTTTTCAGTTTGGCATGTGAACAGCTAAGCTCTTTCTTGCTGCTGTTCCACGACCAGTAGCTCCATACAGTGGCCAGTATAAGCCCTAATACATCACCCAACTTCCATTTGCACACTTTGTTACATCAAGCTACTGCTTTCATGGCTGGACATACTCACATTCAGTCCATAGCCATGCATCATTCACCACATTCTCTTCTTTCAATTTGCCTTTTTTCCAGTCTGGTTTCCAGAGACACTTTCTATTTATGCCATTATTCTGGACTGTTGCTCCCAGAATGCGAATGCACTCGGAGTATGTGCACCTGAGAACGCGTGTTTGGGTAAACTGTCTGTATTCCACTTTTTCTCCTCCCAACCAATCCAATTTCGCTTTATTATTCATCAGCCCGTCATGGTACCGAATCACCCTGCAGCAAAATGGACAGAGCGTCGAAGGAGGAAGGCATAAGATGGATAGTCACAGGCACCCAGCCGCTCCTGCAATCCTCTTGTGGATTGACGCTGGTGACAACAGAATTCATTTCCAAAGCGCTGTAGCATCTTTGCTTGCGTGCGTGCATGCGTGTGTGTGTGTGTGTGTGTGAGCAAGACGGTGGTGGTAATGAGCCTCGGCAGCCGCACCCCTTTAAAATGAAAGAGACACATTCTCTCTCTACTGTTCTCCTCAAGCTCCTGAGGCAGTAAAGTATGCTGTGGCACAGTAAAATATTTGCAGCATGCTGGGGACTCGAGACAGAGTGAGATTACTGCAGTACCCACTTCATGTTCAATCACTCATCCCTAACTGTCAATCAGACCAGACCAAGAGCTGCGCCTGTTCGGAACCTCATCGCCGAGCAGGCCTTTATTGCTCCCTGCACTAATAATGTGGCCAAGCACTTTTCCGTTCTTCATCAGAGCACCTCAGGATCCTTTAAATGCTCCTGGTTTTCCGCTCGGCCGAGAGCAGAACTAGATTTCCTTGTAGTCAAGAGGTGTGACTGAGCGTCGGAGAGAAACTCCAAAAAGCCTGATGGAAGGTTTTGGACAGGGTGCTGATGGGATGGATGTCGGTGAAAGCGAGGGTGTGTGGAAGCAGAATAATAAGGCTGCAGCCTAGCATAAATCATCTCACAGGCTAAATTGGTTTTATTTGCTGTTACGCGGGCCAGACAATCACTCCCACGAATTATCCACTTTTTGGGATGGATGATGGTTTTCGCCAGTGGTGTGTGAAGTGACTTTCATGCAAGTTTTCCCCCTGTTTTCTCCAAAGTAATTCCTAACGATGGCATTCTTGGAAATGTTGCTCTGCACAGATTTTAGCCACACGCCATACTAGGCTAAAAAGTTTAGTTTTTTTCAAATGGATGCGTTTTTAGCTTGATCGCTCAGTATCGTTGGCTGGACGATCAGTCTCATAGAACCGATTCAGTTCAATTGTGCATGTCAACACACAACTCCGGCAGCAGGACAAGCACAACCACACATGAACACCAGCCACATATGCTTTTACCACCTTTAATTACCTTTAACTCTTAATTTAGTTCATGTGTGTACAGAGCTTTAAACTCAGCCTAGATTTTAGTTGTGTTTTTAGTCCTTCTACTAGACTAAATAGTCTCTCAATGTGAAGTGTAATACTGATGATTTCAGTCAGGATTTCAGTCGTGCCTTCAGTGTGGACATTCTACACAGTGATTGAGCTGGCTGTTTTCAAAACTTGCATGGCAAAGGTAAGCCATTATTGTTTAAAGACAAACATTAGGCCTCTATGTTGAATCACGCTTCTCCATCTGGAAATCTGTTGTAAATATTGTAAATAGCTCCACTCTGTAGTACACTATACTAACAAATTCTCAGACAACTGAACTAAAATGGAATGTGATTGTTCACTGCACCCCACCAAACTTTGGAATTATTACTCCATATATAACTGTTTAGGCATGTATGTATTTCTCAGGTGCATTTTCAGACATTGTAGGATCCTGTGATAGGGCTGTGTGTCAGCAATAGATCATTTCTATAGTATGTGACATTTCATTAATGTTCACTGTCCTATGACCAGAAATGATCATAAGGGCGTGAGCAATTCAGCCAGTCAGAATTTTTAAAAGTCCTGTAATGTTCTCTAGGACTAACAGTTTTATAAAACCATTTAAAAAGAATTATTTTATAAAACCAACGATTTACTAGAGCTACAATAACAGTGACTCATAGCTGATTGTTTTTTTTTTTTTGTTTTTTTTAATCTAGAGCCACATGCAATTTATTATAAGAAAAATTTAAATTCAAGGTCAGCTAGCTGTGTGGCATTTCTGTCTAAAAAAGCCGTAGTTTGAATGTTAATCCCAGAAAGTATCCCTGTGAATTAATGCTAATACAGTGCCTCTAGAAAACCCAGATGTATTTACATGTTAATTCTCAACATGTGGAAATAACATGTAACAACAATTCTGATCAATTTTTAAAATAAGAGATGCACCGATTTAATTGGATTCCCATTTTTTTAACATATGTCTGGCCGATTCTGGTTTTGCCTGATTTTGTTTCTGTCCTAGATTTATAACCGACAACATACAGCTGGTTTTTGTTCGACTTTTCTTTTAATGGATACTTCCACCATTAAGATTTCCACCAGAAAGATAGCAGCAGCAGCTGTTCTTAGCAGAGTTAGCTTTAGCTTTGTCCACATTCCACATATTTAGTAAGGTGACATCTTATTATCTTCCTCCGCTGCCTACTTATCCAAATAAATAAATATTATTGCGCTATCTAGGAAGAGACACTTTATTGCAATCTACAGATGACACAGCCTCGTCATCAGTGAGTGTCAGCACTGGTTTGTCTGGTGAAAAACAAGCACACAGTTTAAAGCTGGAACTTAAATTCACAATTCACTTCAGATTCAAGCCTGTTTATATGAGACTGATCGTACGATCACTATTGGGGGCCGATTACAGTGAAAACCGGCTGATTTAGGTCACCTGTTCACCACTGGTCGATCGGCTTTCAGATCGAGAAATCGATTTCATTTAAAAATATCTCCTAAATTTTGTGAAAAGTGTATAATATTGAATTAAACATCTAATGTAATGTATTGAGAAACATATTAAAAGTGAAAACAAAGCTTCCCAGTTCTTATCCCTCCCACCACATGACTCCCTACACCACACACTGCCGACTTCAAAATGTAGGAAAGTAATGTACTTTGTATCACTTTAATGTCACTTCAGAGTCAAAATATCATAAGCCGGCCAGTCGTAAGATGGGCACTACCTCCAATGATCTCAAAATAGTCTTATTTATTTCTGTAGCCTTTTTTGCAGTGGAACATTGTCTCAAATCAACATTACAATTTCTGTAATCTAAGGCCAATTCCAAATTCAGCAAGCCTAGGACAACAGTGGAAAGGGAAAAACTCAAAAGGGGACTCATGTTACTTGAGCGGCTTAGATGATAATATGTAAGAATTAAATAAATCGAATTAAAATAGCAGTCTTAAAATATAGTATGTAAACTAATAAATTGAAAAATGTAATAGTATAAAACCTGTAACAGTCTTATACCACTTATAACACTCTGTATTATAGTCACAAGGGTAAATGATCTTGTAATCAAGGGTTGTGCAGCAATTGGAAGTGTCTGTCTTGGACGGATTAAAAGTAACTCTCGTAATTCAGTCCCATAAAACACATGCAGGTGTTTTGCTGAGACTTTACATGGCTGCCTGCCAACAGGTCCGTAAATGTGTGCATTAAATGGCAGTGTTGCATGAACCAAACCGTGATGTACAGAAAATGAAAAACATCTTAAAAGCTTATCATTTTTAAAAAATAATTTATACAGTGACAATCATTCTATAATTCTGTAATGTTGAGCATTTTAAAAGCTTATAACTCTTTTTTTCAATACTTTATACAATAGCAACTATTCTATAATTCTGCAATGTTAAACTTCTTAAAAGCTTAACTCTTTTTAATAGTTTATATAATGCCAACTATTCTATAATTCTGTAATGTTGACGTTCTTAAAAGCTTATAACTCGTTTTAATACTTTATACAATGGCAACTATTCTATAATTATGTAATGTTGAAGTTCTTAAAAGCTTATAACTCGTTTTAATACTTTATACAATGGCAACTATTCTATAATTCTGTAATGCTGAAGTTCTTAAAAGCTTATAACTCGTTTTAATACTTTATACAATGGCAACTATTCTATAATTCTGTAATGTTGAACATCTTAAAAGCTTCTAACTCTTTTTTTAATACTTTATACATTGGCAATCATTCTACAATTCTGTAATGTTGAAAAACTATGCAGTTTTGTTATACAAAGTCTTCATTTTATATTTCAGTAATAGCCATTGCTAAAATATGCACACATTAATAAGACACTTTATTAGAGACATTTTAGAGGGTAAGAAAAGAGAGAAGGATTAAGTTCTCAACAACTCTTGTTTTCCCCACTATAAAGTATTTTTTAATAAGATTGAAGGTTTAAAGTCTTGTGTGTTGTGAATACTTTTAGAAGAGTTTCTGATATCCAGAGAAGTTTTATTAGCAGCAGGTAGTGCAGGTTGTTGGCATTTTCTCGATACAAAGCACTGCATATTTTCATGACTCATAGTTTTACAGACCTTTACATCAGCTGCTATGCAATTCTTTCTAAGCTACACTTAAAATAAAAAAAATACATTTCTGTGCATTTTTTCGAAGGTATAAATCAAACCTTAGTCATGAACTCACGGTTGTTCATTTTTATGAGACAGGGTCTAGCCGTGAGGTCTAGGAGTTTAGGTTCTTCTCATTTTTTTTTCTCTTTGGCTTAGAGGTGTTGTGAATGGAATCAGATGAAAAAGTGTTTGTCACCTTCCATTCCCTTTTTACAAAAAGCCAGAATGTACCTTTCATAGACTAATATCCGCAACAGCCAGGAGGCTCGTATTTCAGATCTTGATCAAATCAAGCTTCCTATTGTTGCTGAAGCAGGAGATAGCTGGGCGCAGACTGAGCAACGTTAATTACAGTCTGCAGCGAGCGACGAAAATCTTTCAGCTGGAAATGACCCTGGGCCTTTTGTGGAGTATTTATAAATGAGCTTGTCCGCACGCAGACAGCGAGAGCCGTCTTGTTCAGCGCAAGTGTAGGTGGTGATATAATGGTGTTGGCGATCTAATGAATGTTTGGCTTTACATTGGGAGATTGAAAAAACACAAACAAACAGGGCACATTGATGCTGGGCAAACATGAAGTGGCGAGTGAAAAAATCTCATCGCTGCCTTTTTTTTTTTTTTTTTTTCTCTCTCCTGATTACGTTTCTTTCTGAAAGAAATGTGAACAGCTGCAGAGATTGAAACTGTGGGACCTCAATCAAAATTGCAGTTAGAGGGAAGGAACGGAAGTTATGCACCGCCGTTCTGGATGTTGCAACAACTCATAGCCTCAATCGCATACCCTTCATATCACGCGCACACACCCCTCAAAGGGATGAGGTGGGGGAATATAATAAACTGCAGACCAGCATAGGACGGGTGTCAGCATGTCCTCTTTGTCAGCCATAAAAGTTAATTAAGGAAGAGGAATTTTTACTGTGCTCGGGCACGGACGCTCAGCTCCTGCTTCTTAATCGTATCTCCTGATGCTGCTGTCAGGATGGGTGTGTGCTTGTTTATGTGTGAATTCATAATCATTTGTGTTGCCTGGGTGTACTTTGCTTTTTGTTTTGCCATTGCTTGTTGCTTCTTCAAGCCTGGAGCAATATATGATTGCTTGAATCACCTTGTTGTTGTTGTTGTTGCTGTTGTTGTCGTTTGTTGTCGTCCCTTTTTTAGGTTGCATTTGCTTGGCCCTTTTTATAGTCATTCTTCACTTTTTGCTCATTATTGTTATTATTTTATGGACGTTTTGTAGGATTGAGCTATCTATATTACGTAGTCTTCTTCTTCCATGACACTACTTTTTGGAACATGTTAGAGGTATGCACACAAATTGAGTCACTTATTGTGTGTTGCATATCAAATGGTGCATGTGCATTGTTTAATTCATATGGATCAGACGAGTTATTCAGACGTGAAAAAGATCATAGATCAGATTTACTGGTCATTTGTTTTAGATTTGAATGGACTGTTTCCCTCAAAGCATTAAGTGAGCATGCAGTATTGCTATTTTTATTATTACAATCCATGTTTACATTTAAAATGCTTCGAATCGCATTACTGTTTTTAAAATACATGTTTATGCATTTTCCAAAGAAAAGGAAAACAAAATATGTGGTGGAAATATATATGCATAAAGTTTGTATGCTTAACTATACATGGTGATGCTGGGCTTACAACACGAGGGCAGGTGGTGACAGTGGAAAGGAAAAACGTCATAAATCTTATAAAGACGAAACCTTGGGAAGACCAAGACTTCAAAAGGGACACAACCCTCTTTAAGCAGGATAGATGTTATATGTGAAAATTGTACCAATTTTTATATTTATAATTATTATTATTTATTTTATAGTAAGAGTTTAAATAAATGGAAGCTAAATATAAACATCAACAGAGATACTATATTTAATCATATATAACATGTAATATAATATATGGGAAATAGAATATGCACTATTATGAAGAGTATAATAAAATATAGTGCTTGAATGGCTGTTGGTGGATGTTTTACCCTAGCTTTTTCCTGGTCAGGGTTGTGGAGACTCCTGAAGAACACAAGGTTCTCCTCTGGATTTGACCCCGGTTTAACATTTTGAAAAGAAATCTATTCTTAATAACTGAACGTTTATTAGTAGCAATAATGAATTCTGTAACTTCTGATCAGACCTTGCATAACTACAAAAACAAATGATATACAATTTGGAGGGATTTTCAGCTCTTCCACATCCACACAATTCTGTTTTTACTAGGGACGCTCTGATCTGATGATCTGTTTTATGCTGCCGGTTCCGATATCGATCACATACTGGATGCCTTCTTTTAATTTTCTCCAGTGAGCCTCAAAAACTCACCATACTCCGCCAAGTGTTTGTTTTTTAAATGACATATTAAATTAGTTGTGTTGAAGCATTTTAATGTGCTTCCCCCGCGAGGTATCATTGCATGTGTTGCAGGATGCAAACTTTACATCACTTTCACACTGTGTAAAAGTTCAATACGGCAGACATGCTCGTCTATGATTTGCCGCCACGCACCTGTGAAGTGTAAAGGAAAAGGGGCGGGGACGCAAAACTGCACACAGGACCTCTGTGGGCTGCAAAGTAAAGGTGATTGTTTTTTGTGATCGGCCAATAATGATCGCCAATCACATGCTTTGTCACTGAATTCGGCCAATAATGATCGGCACCACTCGTTTTTATCATCAAACTCAGCACCTCGACGCTTTTCTGAATTCCCACTGTAGCAAACTCTATATCTATAACCCTTTATAAATAGTTGGAAATTGTGTATATTAATCTTTCAGAACAGATTAAACGATTTGACTAATATTATGTTGTTGATTTTGGTCATTCCGCTATTTTCTTATCCCATTTCTGTTCAGGTGTTGGACCTCTACCAAGATAAGTTTATTGAAATTGAAGTTAATTGTTTGTGCCCTGAGGTAGAAAAGCAGTCAAACCATGATACTCCCTCCATCATGCTTCACTATTGATACCGTCATAATCTTTGGTACCATTATTCTTCAGCTGTTGTCTTATCTGTCCACAAAATATTGTCAGAGCAGAAATGTGGAACATCTAGGTATGTTGCAGGTATGGGGTTTAAGTAGAGAAGCAGTTATACTACAGCAGCTGAAGTGGGTTAAGAGTATTGCATCTGTAGTGAAAAAATATAGGGAACAATCATGAAGTGATGCTTTGGGGTTTTTTTTCTGTTTAGTAATTCCCTGGTGCTCACAAGGGAAGGAGGCAAAAGCAATATGCTGTACATCAGCGTTTTATCCTGCCTTTAATAAATGTGATCTCTCTCGCTGTCTCTCACTCTTTCCCCTTTGTCGCTTATAGATCAGATCTTCACTATTCCCCATCTTTACTTGATTGCACCACCAACTGCAATGCTTTAAAGGACTGATAAGGATTTTTACCCCACTAGTATGTAATGCATTATCTCATGGTGCATCCGCATAACCTGCCTGCAACACACACAGTACACATTCGGGGTTGTCTAATTATGTATGCATCAATATTTGATGAACAGCACAGTAGTGAGCAGCTTGTAGCATTAGTCAGTGGGATTGGACAAATGGTGGGATTATGTTAACAGTGCTTATACTGGCTCATCTATGATTTATCTGATGTCTGTACTGCCACTCTCTTGCACACATTAAAGCATTTGTCTTGCCTGGTTGTGAAAGATAAGAGAGTGGAAATTCTCGAGCGAGGAAGCGAAATGAAACTGAAAAACGGCGACTGAGCGAAAAGGAGGAGACGCAGAGAAAAGACCAGAGGAAATGTGTAACCTTTCGTTTGTCAGTGATGGGAAATGGGAGGAGGCTGAGGAGCTGTGATGAATGCTAATGTATGCGGCAAGCAGGGCTTTTGGTCACTGATTACCAGCAGCAGGACAACAGGCAGGTGGAGAGAGGGAGGAGATGGAGGAAAAGAAATGCGGCGGGAAGTAGGGACCTGCACAGCCATCTCATTTTGCTTAATATATTGGAACATGAGGCTGCAGAAAGTGCTAGAAAGACTGAGAGATAAGCAAGGCCAGGCATCATGCAGTGATATTGCAAAATAAGAACCTGAAGCAGAGCAATGACTCATTGAATCAGTAAAAAGTAGTTTACAGATAAACAATGCATTGTTTTGCTTTGCTTGCTTTCCTTCCCAAAGCCCTCACGTGTTTAAACGTGTAAAGAAAATCAGTTTCTACAAACTGACTGATCATTAAAGAACTAGGATTTTGGATCATGCTGTTTTTCCACATTCTAAATACTTTCTGTTCTGTGGCTCAATATAAATAATGTACTTACCTTAAATGTTCATATAGTTTATAAATGCACTCTGTAAATGTATTTCACACCAGCAAAATCTCTTAAAGTCTAGGCAAGGGTAAAATGTAAGCTGGCACTTGTACCGTTAACATTCAGAGGAGATGTTTGCCAATAGGACAGTAATAAAAAAAAAAAGAACAAACAATCACGGTACTATTTGCCTTGAATCCAGACAATGTCAACATTTTGAGATTCAAAATAAGGTGTTCTTATTTGTGTAGCTGGGATTAGCAAAGTGAGACCCTGGTTTGATTCCTGACCTGTACATCACAATGTCTGTGTGAGTGTCATCTGGGTATTCTGATTCCTAGTTAGTTATTTACTCTGTTGGGCCTCCTCTAGTCTGGGTACGGTTGAGCATTGGAGGAAAAACACATTTTTTTAGACGATATAAAGCATCCATATCATGATATTCCACCGTTTTTACGTAATGACGTAATGGATTTACACAGAGCATGGAGTACAGTGTTCCCTCGCCACTTCACACCGTTCGCGGACTCGGTGTTTTCAAAAAATAATAATGGAAAAAATATATTACGGATTTTCTCTGTTTCACTGGTTTTTGCGGAACTATATCTGCACATGCGTAGTATGCGTGGTATAGTTACCGTATACATATACATGTATTTGATAAACTTTTATTTAAAAATATCACAAAATGTATAAAATATTAATTCTAACAATAAAGGAATGGTATAAATCTTATAATTCTTATAAAATCAAATATTATGATTTACAGTAAATGGCGTATTTATGAATGAATACTCACCAAAAACGAGAAGTAAGACTAGAGCATCGGCCACCTGAGTCTCTACTTGGCGACATGACAAGTTTTTATCTGTGGTTTTGTGTTCGCTGTTTGTGAAAGTTTCATTATAGACTGAATTCATTCAATCCCTACGATGTTATCCAAACGTTCTGCAAGTTCTACCGCTAAAATACTGTAGAAATACTTTAATAAATATAGCGTCCCTACTTCACGGATTTTTGTTTATAAACGAGGGAACACGAGTTCTATATTTATCTCTCTCTCTCTATATATATATATATATAGCCTAGTTTCCAGAGTAGTTTTGTACCTTTTTTAGCTCTACAAAACTTCTTGCTTCATAAAAGCAACTGAGAGAGTTCTAGACAAAATGCTGCAACCTGCTTTCTCTAAGAATAAAAGGGATAAACAATTTCAGCGCTTACAAACGGAAAGCAGTCAAGACCCTGATTGATACGTGAAGTCTTTTCTGGGAGGGTTTCAAAGCCAATCTGGACTCTGTTCTAATGTTTTAATAATGCCTGGTGTCGTGGAATCTTGATGGTTATTTAAATCCCTCCAGCACTGTCACTTCTTCAAAGGACGTCTTTTTGCTTTTCAAAGCCTTTGCTGCTAAAGCAGGGTCCCGCAGCGGTCTGTGTAATTGCGCAGGCAGCAGATGAAAATCCGCAACATCACCTTTGTATTATGATTGTTTCATTTTTAGCCCCACCGGCACCGTTTAAGAGACCAGCGGCAGCCGTGAACAGTGGAGGTGTTGTCATGGCGACGTCGAAAACCATCAGTATCGAGATGCCTTTGTGCTTCTTCTCAGATGACCATGGACCTATTCAGAAAATCCAGGTCATCGTGTCAGAACCCGCAGGTATTTTTGACATTTACAAAAATGAACTGTGATGCAAGAGGAGCGGGGAACAACAAATGTGCTTAAGTAAGAATTTAAACATAGACGTCACTCTGTTACAGCTATTTTATAATCCTTATATTTTAGGATCTTCCCATTAGATCACATGCTCTGACATTAGATCACATACGAAAGATTATTTTATTTTATAATGCATTAACATACCTTTCTGAACTTTTTGTATTTTGTATTAAGCAAATATCAACCAAGCGATGATATTAATATCTGTTTATTTCTGTTCTTAAACCTGTTCTGTTTCGTGTGTGTTGTTCCCTTTTATCTGTGGTGTAAAGCGACCTTGAGTTAATGGGAATTATTATTACATTTATTATAATGGTGAAAATGAAAAAAAATGATAACAGCAGCTTAGTGGTAAAAGCTAACTGTTGGAACCAGCAACTTTGAGGGCCTTGGTTCAAGTCCTGGACAGGGCTCATGATGGAAAGGTCGGGTGGTGTGTTTAAGAGACCCTGGGATAACTGGGCACCCTTGGTTTGGGTTCCAAACCTCCCTTGCTAAGAAAAGTAGGAGTAAATGGTAATGGTTTGCTTTTTAAATGATACAGTTGAAAATGATTGTCATTTTCTTAAAGACTGTGTGACTTGTGATGTATGGCGTAGAGAATGGTATTCTAGAAAGTAAAACATTAACCAATTAATAAAGCATATGTGCAGGGTGAGTCAAAAGTCACAGGACTCATCCCGTGCTGCATCGTGGAATTTTCCCAAAGGTTCCCAAATCCATTGGTCATTTTTTTTCACTACGTTTCTTGTCGTCCACCGTCCCGGTTTCTCTTTATTTGGTTATGAGGGATGCACCAGTGCTGTGTGAAATTGCTGATCTTTCTGGGTGTCGGTTTCTGCGTTCGCTGGACATCAGAATCATCAGTTCCATTTTCAGTTACCTGTGATGAACAACAAAAGTTTAGAACTTTCTGTGCTAATAATGTTTGAACCACAAGAGATATTGCAAATCTGACAATCCTGTTGTTCTTTGATATCCTACATGACCACCTTGCCATTGGAAAATCTTGCCCTTGATCCAGGATGATGGCTTTCAAGATGATGGCCATATTCTGGACATTCCTTACCCATTACTTGCTTGGGTATTGAGACATATAATTTTTTATTTTGTTCCTAAAACAAAATGTTTCCAGTGACTTTTGACTCACCCTATAAATTCTATAACTCACTGCCATACAGATTTGCCAAAAGTATTACATACAATATTGTTATTAAATCTAATTATCTGCTGTATGCATGTTTTTTATGGCCAGTAACTCAGTAAATTATGCTATTGTTTAAGCTGATTCCACACCTTTCTGTGTACCAGTCATGGATTACAGTAACGTTTCTAACTGGAAGAGCGTATTCCAACACCCTCCTGCCCCGTACATGACAGATGAAGGCTTTCCTAATCCGGAGTGCCCTGACGATCTGGATCGCATTAACACAGCACCCATTACCTATGTCATAGGAGCGGACGAAGGCTGCCTCTCTAAGGATGCACAAACGCTCTGCAACGGACCTCTCAAACCCAAAACGCATTACGTGTAAGAAAGCTTTTCAAGCAACTCCCAGTAAATCAAGTGCGTTAAGGTCACCTTTTACACTGAAATGTACTTATTAAAGTATAAACCTACAAAAATAACGACTCACGAGGCACCGAAAACTAAAACCGAAAGGATTCTTTTATTTGTTTTTTATTGTATAACATCATAAAGAAACAGCAATAATTATTGAAATCACAGATGGACAGTTTGAAGCTGACGTCATAATTAAGGCCAGACTTTTTAAATTGCTTGTTCCTCAGATGCCTCTACTTAAGAATCTACTGAGGAGGAAAAAAATAAATAAATAAATCTTTATTTTTCAGCAGTTTTTAATTTCTCGAGGACTATGTGGAATCAATACAAGAAAAATTAATTAAAAAATAAAATTTATTTAACCTACAATTAAATTAGAGTGAATCTGGGAAAAAAATTAAATGAACAGAACAATACCGTTGGCTCTCCACCGGAGGGTGGAAAAAGCTAAAAAATATATATATATATCTATATTTTTTTTTTATTTTAGAATGTGAAGATAACAAGCAGTGTTTTAATCACTTTTTCCCATTAAAATAACGGTTTGCTGGCTGAATTTTTAGTGCATCTCTAATATTGACTACTTTCCAGCACGTCATTATGTTTTTTTTTACATTTTGTTCATTTGTTCTGTTTTTTTCTTTTTGTAGGTTTAAATTCCGTGCCACAAATGTCCTTGGCCAATACACAGACTCGGAGTACTCTGAGAGGGTTCGAACCGCAGGTACAATGAGAAATACTCCAGAAAAGAATCAAATAAGGACAGAATGAAATGAAATTCTGTTTTTATCACTCACTCTATTTGTAATTTTCTTTCAGATGGCAGATTTTTGACTCGGGATGAGCAAATCATCTTGGGGGTTCTTCTGTCTTTCTTCCTGGCCGTGTTTATGTTCTTGATCATATATGCTTCTGTGCGGTACGGCCCCAGAGCAAAAATATTATCGATGAAATGGCATCAGATCTTAGGGTTCACCGAATTGTCATTTTGTAAATGTACATTACGTAATCGAAAATGGATCGATGATGATTCTGAACTGTTCTAATTTTGTCCATGGTTTCATGTCCCTTTTCAGGATCCATCAGAGGCAGAAGGAGGGTGGCACATACTCTCCACGAGAAGCCGAGATTATTGAGACAAAACTGAAGCTGGATCAGCTGATAGCATTGGCTGACATGGAACTGAAAGAGGAAAAAATCAATCGGTGAGGCTGAAATCGGTCTGATAGACCCTACATTTTTTTGGATTGCTGAGTAGGTAGAATTGGCTTTTCTCTTTTGAGGAACCTATCCCCTGAGATACTAAAGAAAGCGCTACATTACATCCGGTTTTATCAACGTGTACAGATAGTGTTAAACCCAAATAAGTAAAAAACACAACAAAAACTCTCTGAAGAGCCATTCCTGCATTTATATGGTCTTCATTTTTTTACCCTACTACATTTCAAGGATGTGTACTTACAAATACAAATTCACTTTTCCCACTCATAATGGGACGGGATTAACCGTACAGTCGCACCCCACTCTCTGTGACTTGATGGATCATGGATCTCCACACATTTCTGTCCTTCATCGATGTGATCCATGAAGTATTTGGGCAGGATAGTGG
>JAVSBV010154311.1:0-15055 GCA_033117975.1 Parotocinclus spilosoma
CGCTATACGTGTAAATCGTACAATAAAGGTTTAATAAACATTTAATATGTTACATAGTACATCCCGTCTTGTAACATAGGGCATGTTTGTTTAATCGGACCAGTCGTATTTGATTTGGGCATGATAAATATGATATTTGATCATAAAATAGTAATGGTGTTAATGAAGCCGTATTGCACTATAACCCTCAATGACTTGGATATATTGTTTCTCATAGGGCTGTATCAGTTATTAGTCATGCTGGATACGAGCATCTGCTGTAAATGTAATGAGAAATGATGGTAAATGAGACACAGTGATGCATGGAGTGTCTCTAAACTCCCTGACCTTAGGTTCAAGTGCATCACTTGTCCGTGTACATCTTTGATTATATCAGTTCCTTTGCATTGTCTTTAATGATGCTACATACATGGCGTGTGATTTTAATCATAGTTCTGTTTAATCTTCAAAGGAATAGATAAGCGTTATTGCTATTATTTCGGATATTTCAGATTTGCTTTCCCATGCATACTTTGTATTACATTAATACAAACACACAAAATATTACCCACACCCTTGGGATTTATTTGAACTGGACATCTGATAGATATCAATGTTGTTTTAAAGGAAACTGTTTGTATTAAAAGGGCCCCATCGAGAGATCTGAGTCATGTTTTACTCTAAAGCCATCACTTTTATCACCCGCTATGTCAGGACCACAAATGAACCGTGTTACTTTAAAATGTAACGTTTAATAAAGCGCTTCTCAAGTCCTGTGCTGCCACTGAACAACCGCCCTAGCAGTTTAGCCTTGTTAAATGTTCAACAAGATGAAGGGTAAATACTGTAAAAGCAGTGTTTGTACGTCATATAAACACCAGAAGTGCAAATCTCGTGTGGTACAGAGCTTAAACAGTAAGAACTCATGACTCCAAACTCTAAAATCAGTTACTCACCCCTGCCCATATAAAACAAAGACTCACTTAGGACTAGTCTGCTATCCTAAAGTTCGTCCTGTGTTGCTTCAAGTTTCACAGAGTGTCTGGAATGCTTGTGTTGAAAACACAAGGTCAGCTTGAAGTCAGCATCCAAGCCTGCAGTGGCAACCAAGCTCAAAGCAACCTGCTGCAGGGTGTGAACTGCTAGAAGGATGCTGATACGTGTTCGGCTAATCCAGTGGTCCTTATACTTTTTCTGCAGTGCCCCAATTTTTTGTAGGTAAAAATATGTCAAGCTCCTCCAACCTGAGACATGTCTTTTGAATCCAAACCTCACAGAAACTTATTTTACATTTACATTTACATTTACGGAATTTAGCAGACGCCCTTATCCAGAGTGACTTACAACTGATATGCTCTTACAATTTAAGCAATTGTGCGTTAAGGGCCTTGCTTAAGGCTTGCTTGTGCCAGCTGGGCAGAGGTGGGATTTGAACCCAGGACCTTCAGGTCCAGTACCTTAACCACTAGGCTACCACAGTCAACGTAGTGTTAAAATCATATGCATTTTTACATTTACAGCATTTAGCAGACTCCCTTATTCAGATCGACTTATAACTTATACAGTCTTTCAAATCAAGCAATTGTGGGTTAAGGGTCTTGCTCACGGACCCAACTGTGGCAGAGGTGGGATTTGAACCCTGGACCTTCTGGTCTAGAGTCCAGTACCTTAACCACTAGGCCACCACATTATTTTAATCATTGTAATTTATATAAATATCAAAACGTATTAGTGAGCAAAACAAAATACAGGGGCATTTACTGTAAAATTATTACAAGTGACGTGAATTAAGTATTAACAGCGTTCATTTGCTTTGTCACCCTTCCCGCCTGTACTCAAGTACTTACGGAATGTCTCAAGCTCAAGCAAAATAGGAAACTCTTTTGTGTCTGATGGTTTTGCCTTAACACTGATGGAGTGCTGCATGAGCTGAGTATCTGTGGCGTAGTTCAGGCAACACAAACATAACGTTACTCACGTCGGCTCTACAGCCCAACTGTGCAACTGCATGTGAAATAACCGTAAAATCCACAGCTTTGTTTTACTCGGATGTTCTGATCCATTTCTGGTTTAGCCAGTGATCCGTCATGCCTGATTTTTGAAAACAAAAACAACAGTTATTTATCCAGAACATAGTTGACATCTGCTGGTTCCTTTCATGGATATACTCACAAGAAAGAGCAATACAATCTCTGAGACGCCAATGAGGCTGCGTCCCAATCCACACTGAAATAAATACTCAAATAAGTACTCGGGCAATAATATGGTTGGTGTGTTTACATAGTATTCATAGTAGCATGGTATTATATAGTATTATCTATACAGGATGTGTTTTAAGAAACACAATCTGTTATTTAGTTCCATATTATTGTTATTTAGCTCCTCCTTCTAACCTCATTTCCCTGGTCAGGGTTGTGGTGGCGTTGGACGTGGTGATTGTTTAGGTAAAAACGTGCTATAGATAGGATGCCAATCTGTTGCGGGACTGAGCCGTCTCTTTTCCCCTGGTAACCCTGAGCCATGTCCCCTCCCTCATGCACGGCTAATCATAAGCCAGTCATGGAAAATGCCTGAACTGGTAGGAACGCAGCACCAGGACTCAAATCAGATCAGAGCAGTGGTGAATTGCCTGTGTACCGCCTGAGCACACACTGTTACTGAGATGCTATATGAAATATTTTGTATTGTTGTACAGCTGTGGTGATTTTTAAAAAAATAAATACATTACTGTAATTTAAGAGCTGAATACATTTTAGCACAAATGTTTAGTTTGGATACAAGAAAATAATACAAATATTGTATATTGTCACTCTAACTCTCAATACCAGAAACAAACAATCTATGTTCAATTTAATTCAAAATTTATTTATATAGCGCTTTTTACAATTGTCTCAAAGCAGCTGAGACAGTGTCTTATCTCCGTCTCGTCTCGGTCTGAACCTTATTCAGTTTATTGTGAAATTTAATAAGGTTATTGTGGGTAACTTGAGGAATTGTTGTCAAGACCAGTCAAGTCAAATAAGTCTGTCTTAGGAAATGTTCATTCAACACCGAACTTTTTTCTTTCATTCTTAAATATCAACAATCCAGTTAAACAGAATAAATGAGTTGTTTCTCTACATAAATAAAATCTGCACATTGGCTAACAGGGAAGAACGAATTGCTTTTCTTCTTGTTCAGTTTCCAATCAATGAAGATGTTTTATTTTGCAAGTATAATAAACCGAACAGAATACAATACTATGAAGAGTATAATAAATAGATATATAAAGCTATAGCATATGATACAATAGTATTAATACTGTATAAAGTACTGAATAAAGTAATAGAGAGATATCAGGCATCATTTAGTCCAGTGAAACAGTCACTGTAGGTTTTTGTGACTTTAGTGGGAAAGTGGTGAAAACATTAAGGGGGTGTTTTTTCTGTAATAAGATATTTTTGTTTTACAAGGCAATGAAAGCACTTCAGCTTCTTTTTTCCTTTTTTTAAAAAGAACTACCTTGATGATCCTCGCTTCGAAATTCTACCTTATTTTAAGTATTTTGAGCTCAAATTAAGCACACTTGCTTTATAGTGTTAAAAAAAAAAAAAATTGTGTTTTTATTGCTTATTTAAAAAAATGCTGCTAAGGAATATGTATACCTCACTGGCAGATTTCTTTTTCTTTTCTATTTTATCTTTGATATTCTTTTTTCTGTTTTTTAAAAACTGATTTTTGCAGTGGCAGCACGGTGGCTCGGTGGGTAGCACCGCTGCCTCACAGCAAGCTGGTTCAATCCTGCTTTCTGTGTAGAGTCTGCATATCCTCCCCGTGTCGGTGTGGGTTTACTCCGGGTACTCCAGGTTTCCTTCCACAGTCCAAAGACATGTGTGTTAGGACAATTGGTGTCTCTAAAGTGGCCTTTAGTGTGTGACTGTGTGTATAACTGTGTGTTTGTGCGCCCTTCGATGGATTGGCGTCCCATCTGGCATTGTTCCTGCACTTGTGCCCGGTGCCGGGTGGGCACCAACTGGCTCGCTACCCTGTGTAGATTTAGTGGAAGATAATGAATGAATGATTTTGGCAGTGCAGAACTGGTACCAAGGACTAGAACTGGTACCGGAAACATTATCCCACTGCATTATGAAAACCGGCCAGCCCCCGATTGAGCCACAGGGAACCAAGGCAGTACCAGGACTCAGATCCCAGTCACCACAGCTCTGGGTTAATGCGTCAGACAGATGTACCACCCACCGCCACATAGTGCGATATATTTTCATTTAGACTGCTAAAACATTGTGCCCAATCCTTTGTGTGAAACCGTATGTTATTTAATCTTAACGAATGTACCGGTACTGGCTTTTCTCGCCGCTATAATAACAAGGGCCGATTTTACTAATTGCAGTCTTGATTACTGAGCCAACAAACACTGACCTGCAATCATGGCATCATTTTCAGCCTTATGTAAGCATGAAACGTGCTGTCACAAAGCCAAAAGTGCTCATTCCAGTATTCTCATCTAATCAGAATAAACAGTGACAGAACAAGATGGATAAAAATGCTAAGGTTTTATGAGTAGCTCTGTGGAAAGAGAGACGTCTACGAGAAGGATTAGATTTGTTTATGTTAGGATTAGAGATCACACGGCACTGGGTCAGATTGTGTTCACTCATTCTGCCTAACATCAGAGAAAACAGCTTTTGATCTCTGAACTCCAGCCCGTGTTGCTGGGCAGGTGGTGTGATGATGACTACGGTGGAAAGAAGGCCTTGAGTGAGTACCAGGAAACGGACATGCTCCAAAATAGAGGGGGCAATACTCAGCACTTTCTGATGCTCTACTTCCTATTTGTCTCAGTCAAGCTTGCGTAAGCAATACTGAATTAAAGAAAGTAATTTGGATCAGAGGGTTTTGATTTCGTACAGATCAAAAGCCGTAGTTATTGTACTGCGTGTTTTCTGTGTTTTCTAAATCCAATAACAATTCCAAATATATTTACAGATTTGCCGTTAATTCATTGCCATATTAATGTCTTACAGAGCTTTGGCAACATTCTCAGCAGATCTATGGTAATACCCTGTACGGTGAGCAGAGCTGGACAATTTCCGTTAAATAAAATTTCTTTTACGGGCAGTGGGGATTTTATGATTCCTGTAAGAAAACAAGTGCTAAGCTGTGTGCTGGAAACAAAAATCACTGACAGAATAATACAATTTCAAGACAAAATAAAATACCAAAGGCACCATGAAATAAGACTTGATTTATGGTTTAGCCTTTTATCATTGTGATGAATATTCCAGAGCTGCTGCTAGAGACCAACAAACTTGAACTGCACGAGGGACGAGCAGGATGCTCGTGTCAGCGACATTACCATGTTTGTCATAACTTTGGCACCAATGGGTTTAAGAGTACACTTAACCTATGGTCCTCCTTCCTCTGTATGCTGGCCCCTGACTCTGCGGTCACATCTAGTTCAGAGTAAGTACTATGGGCCAAACGTTTACCATCATTTTTACATGTTACTCCATTTCTTACTTGAAACTTGATGAAGAACACTTATAAAATACTTGTAAACCAAACTCTTAAGTGGATCACCATTGATAGAGCAAAATCCATATCATATAATCATGCGGTGCGAAGCTTTCCTTGTTACATTTTATGATTTGTACTTTGTTTTATTTTTGACACAGGTGAGGTAGGATCTTCTATTGTCGTTTCCAGCCTTTTGATCCTGCCCATCTGTTGTCCGTTATGTTTTTGTTCTATTTTACGTTCAGTTTATTCCGTTTCAATAAACCTGGTTATCCCGCACGTTGCGTTTGCCTCCGACTCACCCGTCGTGACACAAGCTTGGTTCTTGTACTATTGGTAGCACTGTATTTTATAGTTTGTACTTTCTATAACCCGTGTTCTGTATTATTATGTCACTATGACAAATTCATGGGAACTTTGATCAAGGCTTAAATTAATAAGGGTTAATTTTAACCAGAGACACATAGACACATCAGATTGCACACGGCTCCAAACAGGATGTATAGGGCCACTGGGATTATACCATAACACTAAAAACATTGGGATTGGGACAGAATTGAAAATGCAACTTTTACTTTATCGCAGACAGTATGAATCCATATTCATATCGTGTCTGGACAACATAATTTAATTTGCTAATATGATACAAAATTATAATACTTTTTTAATATGCATCCATTTCGGCAATTTTTTGTAAGCACTACAATAGGGTGTTACTTTCACAAATTGCACTTCACAAACTTTACTATGGACAAAAAAGCCTGGCTGCTAAAGAAGCGAGTACGGGTACTGGATTGACCTGATTGCAGCGCTGTGTAGCATTTTTAAATGAAAAAAAAAACAAATTCCATGCTGTTACACACCTTAGGATTGGTAAAAAGCACAGTGACCTGGTGGGTAACGCTGCTGCCTCACAGCAAGAAGGTCCTGGGTACAATCCCAGGCTGGAGAGGCCTGGGTCCTTTCTGTGTGGAGTCTGCAGATGGGACTGTGGTAGCCTAGTGGTTAAGGAACTGGACTCCGAACCAGAAGGTCCAGGGTTCAAATCCCACCTCTTCCAAGCTGCCACGGTTGGGTCCTTGAGCAAGGCCCTTAACTCACAATTGCTTGGATTGTAAGACTATAAGTTGTAAGTCGCTCTGCATAAGGGCGTCTGCTAAATGCTGTAAATGTAAATGTCTGCATGTCCTCCCCGTGTCAGTGTGGGTTTACTCTGGGTACTTCGGTTTTGTCCCACAGTTCAAAGATATGTGTGTTAGGTTAATTGGTGTCTCTAAGGTGGCCCTTTATGTGTGACTGCTTGCATAACTGTGTGTGTGTGTCCTATGATGGATTGGTGCCCCATATAGGGTGATTCCTGCCCTTGAGCCGGTTGCCGGTTGGGATTAAGCGATAGATAATGGATGGTTGTTGCAGGTCTATTTGCTGCTTGTTTCAATGCAGCCATGTAACAGTGACATTTAGAAATGTCTAATATGAAAATTAAAGTATAGAATTTGTTATGTTGTGGATTTTTATAAATGCTATTCAATTTTACTGTAGGCTAGAGAACATTTTGGATAAGCAAGTCCCTATTTTATAAGTGTACCAGTGTCAATATTTGGGGAGCATGACTAGAATGACCACGATGGTTCCAGGGTGTTTCGCTTGCTCATGGACATGGAATTTAACAGTTGTTTTTAAAGAAAACTTTCTCTTCTGCCCACGATAAGATTTCTTTTAATAGAATGTATTGGGTGGTTTAAGAACACTATTCAATAGCACACAATGTGCCTATCAAAGTCAAAACAGTGGTTTGTCTGGAAGTAACAGCTCTTAAGTGTTGGTACTAAGATCATGTATAGTATAGTAGTAGTCCTTAAAGCATTAATCTGACCACCGGCTTGCCTGTCTTGCATGAAAACATATGCTTCGCCCATCCCACACACACACACACACATCCAAAATTGTACTCATATTTTATTTTGCTCTTCATAATATAACATTGTCTCTAAAATATCAGTCTACATATTATTTTGTTTTATTGAACTTATATTTCGAATTATGTTGTCTTTTTTAATATTTATTTAGCTTGTGTTCAATGAATCTATTACTATGATCTTATTAATTAGATAACAGTCTAATTCTATTCCCTTTTTGCGTTTTGGCCCTCCCTAGGTTTCTTCCTCATTACATTTAGGAAGTTTTAGGAAGTTTTTCTGTGCCACTGTCACCCTAGACTAGCCAAATGTGGGAGTGGTCTTAGATAATATAATATAATATAACATTGAGAAGCTGCTTTGAGATGCAATAGAAATAAATTTGACTTTTACTCTTCCAGGGAGACGACACGTGGACCACCATGTTGGGACAAAGTGTAAAGCTGAAGCCTGTGTCCATCCAGAGCTTGTCAGAGCTGGAGCGAGCCCGTCTGCAGGGGGTAGCCCTCTATCACCTTGAGGAGAGAGACCTGGATTTCAAGATCAGCATTCCTAAAGGTGGGTACACATCAGTAACTGCTGGTGAGTGTTAGAATGGAGGAGCATCAGTGAAGTTGCAGGCAGGTCCACTGCTTAATGAAAGGTTTTCCAATAAACTTTTGTAAATAAATTTTAAGATTTACTAGCATGATTTCTTGAGGTTTGAGAAATCATTTACTATGAAAGATCAACCAATGATCAATCAAAAGAAGCAATGCTTCAGTGCAGGACAAACAAAAAAAGTCCAATACTGTCCAATAGCCCCTACATCCGATCTGAGCTCAAGATGATGAATGTTAAAAGCCGTTATTACATCTTTAAGCAATAGTATAATGATCATATATAACATACTTGCCGCGTTAAAGAAACCCTTTGTGTATGATAAAGCTAAAAAAAACTAAAACCATAGAAAGGGTATGTTATAAAACAATATTTTAGGGAAAAAATAGCAAATTAGCAAATGGTTAAACCCACTTTCGTTCTTCTTCACAAATATAAGAATGATAGTCAAAAATTACATTAAAATCGAGAGTTACTGGACTCTGGACCTGATGGTCCTGGGTTTAAATCCCACCTCTGCCAAGCTGCCACAGTTGGGTCCTTAGGCAAGGCCCTTAACCCACCATTGTAAGACTATGAGCTGTATGTTGCTCTGGATAAGGGACTCTGCTAAATTCCATAAATGTAAATTTCGATCTTAATCCTGCTACGTACTGGGCTAAGGGTTGTATTCTAATAAAGAGGATTAGTCATTGCTAAAACTATGGTATATCTTGTGAATGTGTTACACTTAAATACAACCCAGTAGAATCATTCTATAGTTTTAATTTGAACCATTATAAACTGAGGCTCAAATTACATTGAAACTTCTCAACCCAAAATGATAACAGCTGTGAAAGCCCAGTAGAAAGAAAAAGCACAAAGGCTTCACGGGACAGTAAATATATTGTGGAAATAGAAGGGAAAAAGCAGCTAAAAGCAGTGTGTGTCTGTAATTGTGTGTGAGAAAGTGAATTATGAAGAGAGGAAGTGGAAAGACTTGAGGGGTTCAGGGTACAGTGGATTGCAGGACACGTGAATTGTTACATAAAGCTGGAATGTGGAACATTGCAGGCCATAGCATTAAAACTGCACTGTTAAACTCCATCTCTCGTCTCTTTCTAGACCAAATTGCATGGAAAGGTTATGAACTAGAGCTTATTTATGTCCATCTATGTAATAGATTAGCAATACTGTATACAGGGGGACTCAAAAGTAAGAAGACACCCGTATTAGACTAAACAGTTTGGCAGATGGTGATCCAGTTTGAGATGCAACTGTGGTTTTGCTCAAGCACCCAACTGTGGTGACATGGCAGTGCTGGGGTTTGAACCCAAGACCTCCTTGTCTGTAGTATACTAATTCTAATTGCAAGCTCTGTTAATTGAACCACTGCAAATTATGAAGCAAAAAGACATGGAAGCTCCAGAGACAAAAAGTGGGACTATAATTGTTTCATAGCACACGTTTATTGCTTTTTACATGAGTTCATCAGTTTTCTGCTTCACCCTCCTAAAATAAAATCCATAAAGAAATATCTTGCCAACTTTGAAAGCAGGCTTTCCACAGAACACTTTACCTGACCTGAAGTCCGCCAGACACAGATGAACTAAAATTCCAGCATTGAGCTACAGCTAACAGTTCTACATCAGTGCTTGACCTATAAGGAGACACCCATCCATATTCAATAATCAATAAATTACCTGAGATATTATATAATGTAGGGGCAGCACAGTGGCTCGGTGGGTAGCACCGCTGCCTCGCAGCAAGAAGGTCCTGGGTTCAGCGGTCTGGTGGTTCTGTGAGGAGTCTGCATGTGTCCCCGTGTCTGTGTGGGTTTACTCCGTGTACTCCGGTTTACTTCCACAGTCCAAAGACATGTGTGTTAGGTTAATTGGTGTCTCTAAAGTGGCCCTTAGTGTGTGTGTTCCGTACAATGGATTGGTGTCCCATCTTGTCCTGCCCTTGCCCCCAGAGTTGCCAGGTGGGCAATCCACTGCTGGCCCGTGACCCCGCGTGGAATATCGGAAGATAATGAATGAATTAAATAATATACTATAAAATAAGCTTTATCCCAATGATTTTGCCTAACTGTGCATGAACGTAAGTGTTTTAGGTATGTTTAAGGTAGGCTACGCTGTTACATATACAGCATATTTGGAATTCATCCCCATCGTAAATGGAGGGCTACCTGTACTACAGTATAAGTACATGAGGACCTAGGGGTTGATGTAGATATTTGCAATAAATTATTGTGTGTGGGACAATAGCTTGTCAGTCATGAAAGGCAGTTTCATATATACATTTACATGCTTCTTTTATATGCACTCTGAAAACTGGGTGTCATTTATTTTGTAAAGGTTTTGTGCCTGCATGATCTACATCAATACCCCCCAATCTCAATCCAGGACAGTGTGGTGATTCAAAACCTTGTTAGTTAGCAGGTTTAGCAGGTGTGGTAGAACGGGGTAAACACCAAACATGAGAGCAAGTGGCCTACATTCACTTTGAACTTTCATTGCTGAAATTTATGTACAGTGTTTGTGGGACTGTGGTAGCCTATTGGTTAATATACTGGACCATGGACCAGGAGGTCCTTTCTATTTGAGTCCTTTTTCTGTAATGGACTGATGCCCTGATCAGGGTTTATTCCCCACAGATAAAACGGTCACGGAAAATATTCTTTCACCATGGGATTTGGAGGATATGTGCATTTTTTCACATCCTGTCACATATGGGAGGTGTTAAGCCATTCGAAACAGTTTTACAAGAAATGGCTTGAATAAATGTTCCATTCTTTCATGGAACCCAGTTACTTCCTTTATCCTCAGCGAGCAACTGTAATCCAGCTCTACAGTTGAGGCCTGTGGGCAAGGGACAGTGAGTTTGTGAGAATATTTACAAAAAACTCTCTTCCCCAAGGAAATAATTATCCATCCCTATCCTACCACACTTCCATCAGCCTCCATGGTGGCAGATTGTTAGTGACATGCTAAGATCGATGATTCTTGGCTTGAAGTGTTTGGCCATTTGAAGTTTTACCATAACTGATTCTATTTAGCAGCGGTTAAATCCTTTAGCATTGGTAAGGGTTATTTAGAAGTCATACACACATGACTTTGTTTTTGTTTCCCGCACTCCTTCTGGGCAAAATTGCTTCCACACTTTGCATTCTTAGCCTGCCATACCTTGAAGTGAACTCTTTTTCTCCCCATGTCCTCTCACTGGAGCATTTATAAGAGATTAAAATGTGATGCCTTGGGGTGTGGAGAGGGGGCTGGGACAAGCACTTTGGAAATAAATTCTCATTTCCTGTAGTCATGGGAATGTGACCCCACCTAAAGCTTCTTCACATGATGCCTAAAGCCCAGCATGGTGTCATAGCCTTTCTCGTTTTTTTCCTCTCTTTCTCTATCTGTCTCTCTAACTCCCACTGGACACATCATAGCAGTAGCTCTCAAATCTGGACCCTGCCTGAATGGTGGTCTCAGGAAAACTGTCTTATCCAGTATCTGAACTTGAATCTGTAGAAAATCAACAAGTTATTTTTGTCAGTCTGTAGGGACAAAGCTGTCCGTTCCAGTAAAATGTGAAATCTGGCTAGAGAGACTTAAATGAGTCACTACTTTCTCATGATATACATAGAACACCCTGATACAAACGTACTCGTTGGACACGTAAAGCTTATTCTGGCTTTCAGTGCATAAATAATTCAAACAAACATGATTATGATAACTTAAGATCAAGACAAAAATAAATGTGTCCCTGTTACCTCCTGACTTTCTTCTAGTGAACTGGATGTATTCAGGGACCCCAATAAGAGAATTGTATTTATTTATGTTTAATGCTCTCTAAGCGACATTTCAGGCTACTAGTCACTAGGGCATCTAGTCAGGAAATGTTCTGACTTCATTAAATATTGTCTTAAGCCTCATTTGGGACGTTTTCCTCCACAATCCTCAGAACGCAGGTTTTTAATAGCGACCAATGAGACCCAGGACTGCTGTGTGGCTACAGAAGCAAACGTTCTCAGCAAATCAGTGGGAATTGCAATTAAATTGAGATCACGTCATTTGATATGAATGCACCTTTAACAGGATTTTTACATTTGCTCTTGATAAGAGTAGCAGAACACAGTACTGTGCAAAAGTTTTTAGATTTAGCATAGCTTAGCCTTTTCACCCTGTTCCCATTCTGAAAAAGGGTTTTTTTGGTTGCTACCCTTCCAAAAAGACCATTCCTGGTCAATTCTTTGAACTGTAGAAGGGTGAACATGATAAATAAATGGCCCTGATGAAGTTGCCAGATGCTACTGCTGCTCAATTGTAACAGGACCTTACACTGAAAACACTTGATGCTGTTACCTATAGAACCTTTTTTTTTTTTTTTTTGGTTTACTGCATACAAATATATATACATATCAATCTCTGGTTCTATTCTAAAAGAGAGTTCGAAACAATTATATATAATTATTATACTTTCAATTCAATTTCAATTCAATTTTATTGTCAAAAAGCAGCTATAACATATATATATATAATATATACCATGGCTAAAACAATGGTATGCCTAAACGTTTTGCACAGTACTGTATATCAGGAGCTGTACACACACGAACACACACAAAGTTGTGCAAACAGTCACACTTTAGAGACACCGATTAACCTAACATGCATGTCTTTGGACTGTGGAAAGAAACCAGAGTACCTGGTCATCTTGTTATCCCAGTTATCTTTTCAATTCTAACCATTAGTTAGTCCCTGAGTCATCTACAAGACTGGAAATCTAGGAGGGCAAGAGGGCTAATATTATTATTAATAATAATAATAATAATTATTATTAATAATAATAATAATAATAATAATAATAATGTATTCTAATAATACATTATTATTATTATTATCATTATTATTATTATTATTATTATTATCATCTTCCAAACCACATTAACAATATTATCTGTTGCATGTGCATCCTCTTTATGATTTGTGTTTTGTGTATTCCCTGGTAATGATCTCATAATACTTTATAATAGCTAATACTCTTTTTACTGCACTGCTTTTAAGACCTGGATCTCTTCTTTCTCCAGAGACTCGCAAGATGAGAAAATCTCTAAGAAGAAAGTTTGACTCCTTCTCCAAGGAAAAGAAAGAGAGAGGTAAGTGCTGAGTCCTGTGATTGCTTCTCTGTGGTCAGTAATGTGCTAGGAAAATCACTTTTATGTGTGTTTGGGTCTTCCTTGAGTGATTGAAGTTAAGGCTCTTTTATCCCATTTGATTTAACCTGCAGCTAGCAAAACAATTTGGACTCAGTCTGTCAGCTTTTTGGAGTTTGCACACCCTCTTATCTAACTGTATAAGGAGGGAGGAATGGTTTAGACGAACCTCTGGGGAATCTCTATGTGCATACTCACTTTGAAAACATTCCAGCACGTCACACATTCACTCTTCATCTTGACACTCCCGTACAATCACTAATAATGTTTGTTGAAAACTGCCTGTCCAACAAAGAGCAATAAAATTCCATCCTCCTCTCACCAAAGGCTCTGATCCTCCTCCTCTTTGGTTCTGTGTAAGTTACTGAAATGATATAATAATAGAACTAAATGATAAAATAAAATGATAAAACCTGTTGCTGCTGTAGCTTGAGCGTCTTCATCCAGCTCATGGGAAATCATCAGTAGACCTTTAAGACGAGATGCTTAGTTAGATTTAGCGTATAGGAGAACACTGCACTTTGGCATGGCTTTCACTGTGGATTTATCGCCCACAATCTGTGCAGCCATGTGCAACGGATGAATGGTTTTGACTAACCTATATACTGGTTTTGTCTATTTTATGAAGCCTTAAGCTAGTCTATTAGTCTATTGCTTTAAGTCTTGTCCCTTTCAGCACCACATACTTAGATGTTCCTTCACCTCAGCATCACTCTATTGGTCTTCATCAACAGAACCCAGTCCCACCATGCCCGGGTCCCAGTGCAGTAACTCCCTCCATCATTAAGTTATTAAGGAACAATGTGCCTCCAATAACTTATCGCTGGGGACTCATTATCTCATTATCTATTTTGTTATTTAATTTAAATTTTATTATTAATTTAAATTGTATTATTTACTTATTTTTACTGTTACTACAACTAAATCATTTCAATTAACATCTAGGCCATCCAAGGAGGATGGGTCCCTTTTTGAGTCTAGGTTCTCCCCAGGTTTCTTCCTTCTATATTCAGGGAGTTTCTCCTTGCCACTGTTGCCCTAGGCTTGTTCAATTTGGGATTGGCCTTTTAAGATAATATAATATTGTAATATATTTATATTTGACTTAACTTGACCATGCAATATGAAACGTTTGCATTGTACTTACTGTAAGTGGTCCAACATACAGTACCAGACGAATGTCTTAGATTAGATATACCATTGTTTTAGCAGTACTATAATGAGCATATATACAAAAACTTAGGGGATATTTAAAAATGACATATCTCCTAATGGCATATGAGCAGCGTATAACAATTTTTTCAGCCTTTTTAATTGCATACACACAAAAACAGTACTGTGAGATTTCATAGTAAAACTGTCAACTGTATAATGTTTGACCATAAAGTTCACAGTTCTACTATGCCTTTTTCTATTAGTTTGGCCAATTTCTGGTTCTACTGTTAAATTTCAGAGTACATTTAATAACAGTAGTAAATATTTAGTATGACGTCCTTTCACACTGAGCAATAGCAGCATCTGATAGCTTTATCAGGATGCCGAGTTGACCCTCATATGGTACAAAGAAGCTTCATCAGACATTGTTTATTTTGTAAGGGTAACAGTCAAAGAAAAACAAATATTTAAAAAAAGGCAAAATAGCCTAAATAAATTACCTCTTTGGGGTAATTCAAGGGGAACAGGGAGAAAAGGCTAAGATATGCTAAAGCTCACAAAAATTGTAATAAAGATTGCCTCGCAGCAAGAAGGTCCTGGGTTCAGCGGTCTGGTGGTTCTGTGTGGAGTCTGCATGTCCTCCCAGTGTCTGCGTGGGTTTACTCCGGGTACTCCGGTTTCCTCCCACAGTCCA
>JAVSBV010154322.1:0-15054 GCA_033117975.1 Parotocinclus spilosoma
GATGAATTTAATACAATTTGGAATAAGGCTGTAACGTAACAAAATGTGGAAAAAGTGAAGCGCTGTGAATACTTTCCAAAAGCACTGTACTTAAGCTATAAATGCGACACAGTTGTGTCGGTTGTAAACGTCTCGGTTTGCACTTTAAAGAAAAAAAAAAAAACGTTTTATTGAAAACAGCATTTTTTTTTTTACAGAATAATGTATATTGTGTATATAATGTATAATGTAAATACTGGCAGAAATTAAACAATGGAAGCAGTGTTTTTTGTTTTGTTTTTAATTCCACCCTCAATTAAGAGCAACAAATTGTAATGCGAAACAATGCTTTCATCTTCTCATAAATGGCCCAACTGTCACTGTTGCCTCTATTTTTGAAAATACAGAGAAAATATAGTTTCTCTGACGTTTCGCCTACCAAATTACTATACAAAACTCAAAAATCTAAAAATAGTATTTATATATTACCCTTTGACACACAACAAGCCATGTACTGTAACATTTGGCTTTGTCTATCTATGAAAGTCCTAACTTAAACCATATTTAACTTGCTTGTGCTTATTTAAGACAGTTTTGCGTATCTGGGACTGCCTGTTCTACGAGGGCTCAAAGATTTTGTTTCGTGTGGCACTCACCCTGATCCACCATTACCAGTCAATGATCTCACAGGGTCGAAACCTTCCAGATATTTGTGACCGCTTTAAACAGATCACCAAGGGCGCCTTTGTAGAAGACTGCCACATGTTTATGCAGGTAAGTCCTTGGTGAATGTACACTTACAGCCAAAGAAATGTTTAACAAAAGGTATGTGATTGTGATCCAAACTGGACAAATGTCAAGACACTATGCAGCTACTTCTTTCTCATTTGTCTTTTTGACCCAGCTCTGGAGCATATGTAATTTCACAGGAAAAAAAACCCTCAAAAGTATCTTATGTATGATATAGACATAATTGACCAGTACAGTCGAATCCGGTTACCAAAGAAAGAGCCGACCGCGAGTTTAGAGTTACTTTTAGTGAACCAATAACAACTTCCACAGAGCCACATAGTATACATATACGTATACAGAGTATACATACAGAACAACTCTTCCTCTACTGCCATCTCCCTCTACTGCCATCTACAGGTCTTTGACTAACATTTCCATTTACTACAAAAAAGAAGCCACAAGTTGCTACTTAGCCACTGCAAAGCGGAAGTGTGAGATATGGGAGGATTTTTGGGATCCCTGGGAGAATTTATGCTTTTATTAAAGGTCAGAAAATCCAAAAAGTTGTGTTGGCAAGAGCAAAACCAGTGGGAGGTGAACACGCCCACCACTTTCTTGATTTTGTTCAAGTTCAGTCTGTCAAGAGAACGTGTCAGATCACACTGAATAAGTTCTTTAAACGTTGACTGGAATTTAGTAAGAAGTTGTTTTTTACAGTATTCGCATGCTGAGTACCTATACATTGTGTTGTAGATGAACAAGTTCGTAAGCAACAGTAGTTCTTGTTTGTACGTTCGCTATACGTGTAAATCATACAATAAAAGTTTATAAACATTTAATATGTTGCATAGCACATCCCGTCTTGTAACATAGGATATGTTCGTTTAATCGGACCAGCTGGTTATTAGGACCAAAACCATCGCGTCTCGATATGGTCCCATTAACCGGATTCGACTGTAGTTTTATATTTATATGTCAGGTCATTTGATAAATAAAGTTAATTTATTTAACCCACGTCGTGTGAACCCCCATCCCCACATCCTTGGGTCCTCTATTCGTTGCATAAAAATGCTGAGTTCCCTAGAACACCATACCTACTGTGAAGCATAGGGGGTGGAAACATGCTTTAAGGCTGTTTTGCTGCAAAGGGGACAGGACAACTGATCCGTGTTAAGGGAAGAATAAACGTATGAATGAAGCCATGTATCATGATTTTAAGCCAAAACCTCTATCAGTGAGAGCATTGAAGATGGAACATGGCTGGGTCTTCCAGCATGACAATGACCCCAAACACACCGCTCAGGCAACAAAGGAGTGACTCTGTAAAAAAGAATTTCAAGGTCCTGGAGTGGCCTAGCCAGTCTCCAGACCTCAACCCTATAGAAAATTTGTGGAGGAAGTTGAAAGTCTGTGTTGCCCAGCGACAACCCCAAAACATCACTGCTCTAGAGGAGATCTACATGGAGGAATGGTAAAAAAAAATACCAGCTACAGTGTGTGCAAACCTGCTGAAGAATTACAGGAAACATTTGACCTCTGTTATTGCCAACAACGGTTTTGTTACAAATTATTGAGTTTAACTTTTGTTACTGACCAAATACTTATTTTCCACAATAATTTACAAATACATAATTTGTACTACAATATGATTTCCTAGATTTTCTTCTTATTTTGTCTCTCATAGTTGAAGTGTAGATATGATAATAAATTACAGACATCTCTCATCTAGTAGGAGAACTTGCACATTCAGTGGCTTCAGAAATACTTTTTTGCCCCCCAACAAGTTTTGAACACTTAGCCTATGTGGGGGTTTTGGGCTTGTGTTTAAGAAGTGATATATACATTTATCAAAATGGACTCTTGAGTATAGTTCAAAGCTGGAGAGATCATGAAAAGATTTCACACTGGTGACGTTTTCACTGTTGACCTTTGCTGGCTCTGAGTGTTTTGCACCAAGTAAAGGCAACAACATTTTCATTACTTTTAAATGTTTATTACCATTAAAATTATTCTTAGTTTTCTTTAGCGTACGCTCGACTGGTGAATTTAAAATACATTTTAAAAAGTACAGTACAGTTGCTTTTGTGACCCACTACACTAATTAGTTATATGCCCTTTAGCAGAACAGTGAACTATGTTTTATTGGGCTTTTGTTTAGAAGTTTTCAGACATTATTTCATGCCCAACTATATTTGTGTTGAATTTTATGTCTAAATTGCTCATTTTGAGTTTTAACCGCACGCCTGGACTCTTATGGTGACTTGTCTTAAAAAAAGAATGCAATGTGAGAGTGCTGATATTCATCATATGTCTCATTTTGTAATGATTGTGAAGGAAATAATGTTCTCAGTCAGGTTAATTACATTTAGAGATCTTTTATAGTATGAAAGCAAAAAGCTAAAATCTTCAGCAGTCCAAGTCCATAACTATAGTGAATCAGTGCCTTAACTAACAAGTTTGCTTTTACAGCCTCTTCAGGTTTTTTACAGCCTAATTAATCAGATCTCAAACTTAAAACTACTAGTAACAATCATTTGTTTCAAGCCATTTTTGGTCATAATTACAAAATAAATGTTCTAATTTTGTTCTATGTTCTTTCTTTTCACCAGCAAATATTTAAAGAACCTGGAAGTCTTTCCATGGCGACCATCAGCAGGCTGCGGCAGACCCATCGAGCTCAGATTATTGCTGAGGAATCGTGACCCATCTGTCTGGCCTTCCTCAGGAACTAATGCATTTCTCTAAACATTCCACACTCCCAGATGCACTGTTTTTCTGTTTTAGACTACTAAAGGGAATGATTTGTCTTTTGCTAGAATTACAACACTGTATCGAATAACCAGGGACACATTTAGTCATCATGCTACATTGCTCTTGATTGTCAGTGATCCAAATGACCCTTTTGTCATAATGGTGATTGCATACGTCTTAAAGGTTTGAGCATGACAGTCTTGACTCCAGTAGCTTGGAAATTTGTATTTTGCTTACCTTTATCTTAATAGATTGGATTTTTACTGCTGCAAAACTCCTGTGAATAGAAAAATCCGTTATGTCTGCACTACTATGCCATTTATTAAGAACATTTTCATAGAATTCTCTCCATGTCTGAGTCTAGTTACTTTGTCGCTAGAGATTGTTAAATGTGTGTGGCATTGTAGTGGAACCACAAACAAGGGATATGAGAACAGATTATATAGTTTCTAGTCAGAATTACCTGTAGAATTTAAAGCTAGTTCTAAAGTTTATAAAGAGTAGAAAAGCTCTGTAAAGAATTTTGTCAAAGTAAGATTAATTATATGATAATAAACTGATCTGGACTCCATTCAGCTCCTCCACCATTTCTGTTTTTGTTTATTTTACCTGATTTAATATTTATGCAGTTTATTTTATACAAAAAGACATAACTCTATGTAGCCAAATGGTTATGGACTTTTAAGCTGGGAAAATCTTATTAAGTTTAGAAATGTAGTACTGGTCTTTAAAATCTTAAATGGTCAACAAGGTCTACCACAAGAGGTGACTGTATTATTCCACTAAGGAAAAGTGTTTTTGGCCAGACTGTTTTTTTCTTTCCATGCTTCATATGACTGGAATTCTCTCCCATCTGAATTAAAAGGGTTAACATCAGTGAGTTTGTTCTGCAGAAGATTGAAATCCTGGTTATTGAGCACACAGGTTTGTCATTATAATGGTTGATTTTGTTTAATGTTGTATTTTATGAAAATTGTGTGTTTTATTAATTACATTTATTGTGTTGTGAAAAACTGTTCCCTGTATAACATCAACCTGCCCAGGGGCAGCAGATGAAAATTAGCCATCTGGCTAAATCTGGCACATTTACATTATGAAATAATGATGTTAATTAATGTGTACTGTCCCTGTTATTGAAATAAATAAACACACTCACTACTGGGCGGGACAGTGGCTTAGTGGGTAGGACTAGCATTCACTATTGTCAGGTTCATAATAGGAAGCATACACTCATGGAGCCTACAAGCATTAACAGTGGTTGTACTAAACACCTCAGTAACTCTCTCGTCTTTTAAAGGTTTTCTAACTATTACACCTCCCCAACAGTTCAGTTAATCAACTTCTGCTCTGCCCTTCCAAAGCAAATTCCACAAAGAACTGCTTTAACAACTTTGGATAAACTAACTGGTTAACTATCTGATTATTTAGAGACAGTACCTTACCCTTAACACCTTTATGATTAACTGGATTAGAACCTGCTAACCCGGGTTCAAAACAAGTTCAAAACATTTTTCATTCATGTATTGCTGCCAACAATACCTAAATATATATGCATATAGATATGTATATAGTCACCAGCCACTTTATTAGATACATCATGTTAGTACCAGGTTGGACCTCCTTTTACCTTCAGAAGTAACATAGATCACCAAGGTGCTGGAAACATTCCTCAGAGGTTTTGGTTCATATTAATGATATTAGTTATGTATTATGTTATTATTTATCATGTGCTGAGAATATATCCCCCATATCATCACAGTAGGAGCAGCCTGAAACTTTGATGCAAGGACGGATCCATGATTTTGTCCTGAAATCTGACCCTGCCATGTGAATGGCGCTGCGGAAATCATAACTCTTCAGACCAGGTAACTCTATTCTCTCTAGGTACTCTATTGCTACATTTTGGTGAATCTGTGCAACCTGTAGCCTCAGTTACATGTTCTTAGCTGACAACAGTGGCTACAGTAGAATATCTGCTTCAAGATTCAAAATGTTGTACATTTTGTAGAAGAGATGTTCTTCTACATACTTCGGTTGTAGCGAGTGATTATTTGAGTTACTGTTGAATTTCTATCAGCTCAAACCAGTCTGGTTATTCTCCTCTAACATCAGCAAGGCATGTTTTGTCCAGAGAACTGCTGATCACTGGATATTTTCTCTTTTTTTGACTATTCTCTATAAACCCCAGAAATGGCTATGCAAGAAAATATAAGTAGTTTAGCAAATTTCTGAAATACTCCCCCCAAAAAAAAAAGACCAGCCCGTCTAGCACTAACAACCAAGCCATGTTTAAAGTTTCAAAAATCACCTTTCTTTCCCATTCTGATGCTCGGCTGGAACTTCAGCAGGCTGTATTGGCCATGCCTGTATAGTTACATGCAATTAGTTTCATTTTATTTAATTAAACAAGATCATCAGAAAAGCAAATAGAAAAGTCAATCAAAGTTATTTCAAATGAGATGCAAATTCAATTATTGTGATTCCGACTTGTCACAGCAAGTGACGTTTATGGGGGTGAACAGAAGCACGTCAAACTAGATGAGAGTGCCACACATTGACTATTCAGCAGGGTGTATGGTCACCCAGGACTGCCAAAACACAGCAATGGAGCATGGACAGGATCAGACTGTCCAGCAGTTCAATAAAAAAGTTTCCTAATTTTTGTGCACTTTGTGCACAATTACAGGGGTCAGACATTTCCTATAGATCTTGACCAAGTTTGCACACACTACAGCAGGGATTTTGGGCCACTCCTCCATACAGATCTTCTCTAGATCTTTAAGGTTTTGGTGCTATTGTTAGGCAACATTGAGGTTCAGCTCTCTCCAAAAATGTTCTATTGGGTTCAGGTTTGTAGACTGGCTAGGCCACTCCAAGACCTTGAAATAGTTGCCCTGGGTCATTGTCATGCTGGAAGACCCAGTCACGACCCATCTACAATGCTCTGGGGATCTCACTATACATGACCCCATCCACTCTCCCATCAATACGGTACATTCGTCCTGCCCCCTTTGCAGAAAAGCACCCCCAAAGTATGATGTTTCCACCCCCATGCTTTATGGTTGGGAAAGTGTTCTTGGGGTTGTACTCATCCTCCTTCTTCCTCCAAACAGTGCAAGTGGAGTTTTATTTTGGTCTCATTACACATGACCTTCTCCCATGCCTCCTCTGGATCATCCAGATGGTAATTGGCAAACTTAAAATTTGATCATATCAGTTCTGTTCTGTCAGCTCTACACTGGTTACCAGTTAAAATCCACATTGATTATAAAATGCCAACACATATAAAGCTCTACACTGTCTGGCCCCACATTATCTGAGTGAACTCTTAGAGTCTTACAATACAAAAATGAAAAAGTAACAGCAAAAGTAACCCCCCCCCAAACTATGAAATAAACTTCACACTTTAGTTAGATTCAGATAGTCTCCAAATGTTTAAGTCTAGGCTAAACATTCTTATTGATGCAGACTTTTGGTTAGATTTAGACTGGGATGCATGGCTCAGGTTGGCCCTTGCCTGTGTTATCTGCTGGTTCTCTTCCAGCTATGCTGTAGGTTTGCTTGATTTAGGATTGGCCTTTTAAGTTAACATAATATTGTAAAGCTGCTTTGAGTCAATGCACCATTGTAAAAAGTGATATATAAATAAATTTGACTGACTTTTAGGTCCATGAACCCAAAATGTCAATGTTTTGTTCACCAAACTACTTTATCATGTTTGCCTTGTGACATGGTGTTCCATCATTAAAAGCACTGATCATCTCCAAACTGCTCCTGGATCATTGGGAAAAGATGCTCTTGGATGATGTTTTTATATCATTTCTTATTCATGGCAGTGTTCTTAAGTAAGATATTGACTCCACTCCCCTAGATAAGCACTCACACCTGCCCTCTGACATTCCTCAACAAATTCTGCACTGGTGGTGACCCAGTCTCATAGCTGCATCCTCTTTAGGAGATGGTCTTGCTGCTTGTTTGGCTTTCTTGTGCACCCTGATGCTTTCTTCCCTGCAGTTGGACCACTGTCCTTGGAGTTCCTGATGATTTGATAAATGTATGTTTGGGGTGGCATAGATAGATAGATAGATAGATTTTACTCACTTTACTTTACTTTCCTTTATTCATCCCAGAGTGGAAATTTCAAGTTTTCAAATATGTAATTGTTACTTGTATCTTACAAGCAATAATGCCATTGCCTGTAAAGCTCTTTTGATGCAATGCACGTGTTTCCTTGGAGGCAGCCACAATTAACAGAAGAAAACTTAAAAGTACCATTACCCTTTTAAAGCAAATGTTTTACTCTTTTTAAAGTAATTCTTACTCTTGTAATCAGCATGACAGAGTGATATCAGATGTCGTGTCCTCATTAACCTTTTCTTCTAAGTTAACAAGATCATCACAGAAATTATTTTGTAGGGCTGGAATGCAGTAATTTTTGTGATGAGATTATTTTAATGGCAGGAAATGACTTTGCAGTTATCTGCAATTTATCTGATCACTCATCATTGGTGCCACCAAAAAATGCTGATGCTGTAAAATTTGTGCCATTCTTAGAACAGTCTCTGCATTCTCTCAGCAGTCTTTAACATTACGTGTGTTTGGTCTGCACACGGGAAAATTATTGTTGTCCATGCTTTGTTTTTGTTTAAAATTCACTTTGGAGATCTCTTCCATATTCATTTCAAACATGACTATTTTTTCATTTTTAAATGTTGACATGCTTTTCCACTAGTTTGCTTCGGATGTTGTTTCGGATGCTTGGACACAGGTCATTGATAGATCAAGTTTGCATGTATGCATTTGTGCATAGCTCTAGTTCTGCCTGTTCTGACCCTGATTGCTGCCTTGTGCCATGGATTATCACTAGATGTATATATTCCGTGTATTGGTGTGGTGATGGGCGCTGCTTGCTGTTTAATGATCAATTCCCATGGATCAATTCCAACCACAAACTGGAACATTGAATTTAGATGGAGAGGTTAAACTAGAGATCTAGAGATCTAGACAGATAAGATATAGTACACAGTTACTGACCAGAACCCTTGCTTCTAACAAGTACTAATATAATCTTGTGCTTATCAGGAATAACCATTAATGCTAATGCAAACATAACTCATTTACTAACAAACCACTCCCCAGCTTATTGTAATTGAATAAAACAAAGGGGCACATAAATGTTCACCTTATTTATTGACCTCACCAAGATGCATTAAAATGTTCGCTACAAAAATAAAAGCTCACTGCAATTTGATAGGACCAGAACTCCAACCAGAAGAGATTAGATAAAGCAACAGATTTGAGAGAAACCAATGTTTTAAAAAATTTGCACTTGCTTTACAGTATAGAGACGCAAGTGTCAAAACAAACTCAGTGAGAACATGCATTTAGATTTTAGTAACGGACAGCTGTTTTATTTATTAATTTAGAATGGTGTTATGTATTGAAGTAATGAATATCTCTAAATATCTTTTTTAGAGTAGTATTTCCTGTATTCTTCTGATTTGAGAACTGGTTATTGTATTTGACTTGCATAATGAATTCATTTTTCAGATTCTCAGTGCGTTTGTGTTTACAGGATGTATGAATACATTTTTAAAATTGGCTTTACTAGAAAAGCCAACATGATCAAAGTTGACAAAGAGCAAAGGTAGAGCAGAAAGTAATTAGTACAAAAGGGCTGATATTTGACATGGGTCAAATAAAATCTGAACATCTAAAAGCTTTAAAGCGAATTATGGTCTAGTAAAGCAGCCCCCAGAGTGATAGGGAAATATACAATCAGTCATGTATCAGCATTAAGCAGGAAGTGACTACATGAAACAAGCAAGCACTTTGCTCATTGGTTTAACTCAGCCATTATTGAAGTATACATGCTTTTCCCCCAAACATGCCCAAAACAACTACATTAACTTTTATAAGGCTGTTACATCAACCTGAGAATGTTTACTTCCAACATTTCTGATTGAGCCGGAGGGACAGGCAACGAGAACATGACCTATGTCGTAATTCAGGCGCCCCAAATGAGGGAAAACATTAGACAAGTGCATGAATTATTTATCCTGAGACCATAAGACTTGGTCATTTGATATCCTCATCCCTCCAGCATGGTGGCCATTTTTCCACTGCACAATCAATAACATGAACAGACCAAAATGAGAGTCGGCAGAACTTGGTGTTCTAATTCATTATCTCAATTTGGAAGACAACTGCAACTATGGAGTACTCATATTACTATGAAGTTTTCTTAAAAAAGGAATGAATTTTACACATGAGCACAGTTTCTAAATTTCACAACGCTGATTTACTTAAATTTTTATTTGTGTTTAAAATGGAACACATCAGCTCATGTGCAAGCTCTCGAATAACCCTGTTAAACTAGCCAGCTGGTTCAACATATTTAACGTAATGACTGACTGTCCAGTACACTGTGCAGAACGTCTTAAGCCACCATTAGATTTGCTGTTTAGCAAAAGTATAAAGACCATGTATAACATACAGTCCACAACCGGAATTTTCGAATTTCAAACAGGTATTTGCCATTCCATAATCGTTTGTGAGTTTTGGTATATCTAAGCTTTTTCACCCAGTTCCCCATCCAAAAAGTGATATCTATGCTACCCTTTCAAACAGACCAACCCTGATTAAGCTTCTTCTGAGTAGAAGCTCAACTTGGCATCCAGATGAAGCTGCCAGATGCTGCTATTACTTAAGTGTAAGGGGAGGTCACATTAAAAACCACTGTAGCCTAAAGAAGCTGTTTTTTTCAGACTGGTTGTATTCTAGTTAAGAGAGAAATAATTCTACATATCCATTATACTATTGCTAAAACAATGGTATATCTAATCTAATTGTGGCCTGAAACGTTTTACAATTAGACAAAAACAAGGTTCCTTTTTTTATAACAAAAGCATAGTGCAAACAATCAATTATTTAGATTGTGCTTTTTTTGTTTGCATTTCACTGTATGACGGCCATTATTTTATTCAGCATGTGGTAGCTGCCAGGTATTATTAGTTCTTGATGGAATTTTATTAGCTGCCAATAAAAAAGCAATTGCAGCTTTATGGTACAAAATGTTACTTTTATACTTTGCGCAGTGGAAAAAGTCCTTCACAATTCATCTACACTCAGAGCCACATCCTGGCTAAATAAAGGTTCTTCTAATCTAGCACTTCACTCTCATGTCATTGTGGTACAACCAGATTAAGGCGAAATATTCATTTTCAATAGTCAGTTTCTAACAACACCAAGTCATTTATAGGTTATCCACACGTCCCTAAGTGGGGAAAACCTTTGCTTCTGTATAACTTAAAGGGCAGGATGCTTATTTGAACGAACAAACAAAAAAAATTAACAAACTGAACAAGAATAGAAACAAAATTAGTAAAGCCTTGCCACAACTGACGAGGGATGCATTAATTCCCTTTTTAAATTTCCATATCATTTTGATATCTGTATCAGGTATCAGATATCCAATTCAAGATGTAATAAAAGGATTTAGGACGATCTGTGTCCTACCATGATTTGCAAAAACAGTGTTGCATGAGGTGACGTGTTGACGTCAGTGGATCACATGGGTGCGTGAAGCTGAGCTCTGCTGCCACTAAGTCCAGCAGTGCAGACCAGATTTCACAGTGTTAAACCACTACGTGGATCCAACTCTTAACATGATACAACTTGCAAATAGAAGCATACCGGCCAAAAACATGAAAGAAAATTACAATCAAACAATCTTTCAATTTCTTAGTCGCTGTAAAATAAAATTACAGAGACATATATTATAACATATAATGTCAATGGCATAATTATTCATATCAACACTGCCATCAGCCTCAACTCAACTCTAAACTCATCTTAACCAGATCTAACCATCATGAAATAAGGTGATTGATCCTGCCCACGATCTGACATATCTCTGTTATTATTGGGCCAACACTTATCACTTACATGCAATCCACTGACTGGATCATTTGAAATTCACTGAGATTTAAGATTATTTGCAGGTGTCACTAGAACAACCGAACAATGCAGATATATTTCTAAAGATGGGTATGATTATTCAAATAAGCTATACATAAAACCATACTTTTGTTATTGTTGCTACAATAAGTGAAGTGAAAAATGACCATATCTAGTTTAATAAGAATATATCATATAGTATATTTTCATACAATAAAAAACACCATACTACAGATGTACTTCACTTTATGGTCATTACATCTTTATTTTGTCACTAAATATACTAACCAGTAGTAAAAAGTGTATATTTATTTTTTTACTATTTCAATCCCACTGATCCTGGCCATGGGGGACTGAAACTTGTGTGGAAGATCAAGAAGTGCCAATGGACAACACGAAAACACACTGAAAGGGGTTGTTTTTCGGTTTGCCAGTTGGTGATGTTGCAGTGTGGCTACCCCTCCCTCAAATATGGCCAGTCATGTCTGTGTGATGCTCAATCTGGCAATAAGGACTCAAACCAAGGTCACTGTGGTGGTGGGCTAGCAAACTGCTACTGCATCACCCAAGTAAATATTAACTTCACAGATTTACCATCAATTACTGTTTTTTTATCGGTCTACAGAGAATTAAAACATTAGTCAATTTATTTCTTTACATTCAGTAAGTGCTTGATCATGATCCAGTTCAAGACACTAAAATGTTCAAGTTTAAACAATCTGACATCTCATTTAGTCCAGTCAATGGAATGCGTGTGAGTAATAACTTTGTCAGTATGCAGATGAGATTTTAAGATCTGTGCAATTCATTTTCTCTTAGTTTATTAGCCTATGATTGTTTACTGGCCTACGTTTCAGGTGTATGATGTCAGTAAGTGTACAGGCATCCTGAATGACTCCAGCATGTGCAGTTCAACAGGAGGGAGTCAATCAGTCTGTCTGGGAGCAGACTCAAACAACACTTAGGTGAAATTGCTTATTACCTTAAGTAGGGAAGCAAACAGACAAGGAGGTTTAACAAGTCAGGATCAAGGTAATCACACTCCGTCTTACTCACTCACGCACACCAAACTCACACACACACACACACACACACACAGGTCATTTCATGTCAGCACAGTCCTGGTCAGTCAATAGGTCTTCAGATGGTCTGGTAGCCTGCGTGACTCCGCTTCCTGCCGATCAGGTATGCGATAAGTACAATGAGGACGAGGCCAGCCAGCGAGGCACCAACAATGATAGGCACCAGCATGTTGTCCCGCTGCATTGGACACTCGTCAGCTGGACAGATAGAAAAAGCATTACTCTGTAAGAGGTAGTATTATCTATAGGTTACATTGTTACATTGTCCTGGACTTTGGGTAACCATTGGGATGTCCTAGTCAACCAATCTATTCAACCTCTAAATCATAGTAATTTTAGATAAAATTGGATAAATTTCTTACAGCTTCAAGCAATCCAAGTAAGGTTTACTACTACATCCTACATCTGGTTGTAAGCCTTGTATTTTTTTGCTTACAAAGTCAGTGCTATATGGTATGTAACAGATCAATTCTATCACAAATTAGTGTCATTTTTGTCCTACAGACTATATTTGGTCATTAATCAACATTTTTGAGGAGAGTGTTGATATTCCCAACAAAGCCTCAGGTACTACAGAAAGTTCCACCAAGTACATACATCACTGTCTTAGGCCACCACTGGACTATGAAACCAATTGCTTATTTACCATATATAACATATTATGATTAATTTACCCAACAGTTTAAAACTAGTACTACGTAACACTTTACACTTCTTTCCCATGTTTTTGAGCTTTAAAATATCTTTAGAATAGCCTTTTGCCCTGGTCCCCTCCTTAAAATGGTTTCTTGGCTTCTATCCTTTCAAAAAGACCAATCCTGATCAAGCTTCTTCAGACCATAAAAGGGCCAACTTGGCATCAAGATGTAGCTGCCAGATGTTATGTTAACAGGCTACATTTCAAGGCAGATGTCCCAACTTTATTGTAGAACACTTTAACTAGCACCTTTTTTTTATATGCTATAATAGTTGAGAGCTTTACTTTGTAACTTCTCAAGCAGTAATAGCTAAGAATGTAAATGCTAATGTTAGAAAGGAAATAAACATTGTCTGTCCTCTCTTTAAAGTTTAATTTCTAGCTGGTTTGGACTCCATGTTGATCCTTAGCTTTCCTTTCCTAACAAGCACTCCATAATGAATATTTGGGGGGGAAAAACAACAAACAAACAAAAAAAATTCACATTGTGTTGGATACATTATCCATTTTTTAAATTGGCAATACTTTAGCAATTAGCATCCAGGCTAGTTTTCTCACTTTGATTTTAGACATGTTCTTAAAAAATACACAAAACATCTTTGGAAATAACAAAATTACATTTATAAAAGTTCATTATATCCTCTGTATATACACCTCTGTGATTCCCTGTGGTATTGTTATATCACGTTTAACTTCAAATGTCCACAGTAACAGTACTGAGTGTTAAAGGTATCATTTGCAAGTCAAAACAATGCCTCGTTGTATTGCATTTCCTGTTAAACCACAGCCCCCCAAAAACATACACTCTTGCTGTCTATGGTAGAATGTCTGCTCAAAAGATGGCACTTTCTTAAATTAACAGGCAAATTATAATGCTTCCATATCTAATTGGACATTGTTGTTCCACATCATTTGTTTGCATAGTTTATTTTAGTTTTGAATATATTCATGTGTCCTTAAAATCACATTTAAAATACTATATAGCTATTATATTAATTCCAAGTTGCTACGGTAGTACAACCAACAGAAAACAGTACCTGATCCAAAGGTGTTGTTTTTGACCCCAAATGGCTGCACCTGGACATCGAAGGTGTTGAGGGAAAAAGTGCTTGCCACGTTAAGAGTCTGCTCGGGATTGCACATGTAAGAGCGACCCAGTGTACCCGGCATCTCTCTTAGGGTGCTGTTGCTCACATTGAAAGGAACTGGAGTGGGTAGATAATATGTTAACGGTTATGAAAGAAAAGCAAGAACACGGTACTACAGAAACGCTTTGTCTAGAAGGTTTGGGGTTCAATTTCAATTCAATTCCAAATGTCCATCAGTTAGCAAATAATTTGCTCTGAATAACGTCTGCATCTGTTAAACAACTAAATGTTTACATATAAATGAGTAAATACTGTGAAGTGGAATATTGTGAGGTCAGCCCTCTCCATTTAGCACTTTTATTTACCTGTCATATCAGGCCACCTGGTTGACACGTTGACAGCGCTGAGATGGTATTTGCTTGTAGTGGAATTCTGTAGGAATAAAAGACATAAATTAGGTGGTGGTGGAGTCTAAGTAGGGGGGAGGTTGTTTCGGCTAATGAACAGTTTCTACCCACATGCTATCATTCTACTAACCAAGCTGTAAGGTCCGCCCACAATAACATTTCACCCTGTCTCTTCATTTTCATTATTATTCCTAACACATCATTTCAATTTTAAAATCAGCCACTCCAAAATGTCACTGCCCAATATATTATTATATTCAGAAATAAATCTGTAAATTTTGGTTATATATATATATATATATATATATATATATACACACACACACACACACACACACACACACACACACACACACACA